>LFNC01000001.1:0-278679 GCA_001235845.1 Perkinsela sp. CCAP 1560/4 | reverse complement strand
AAAAAAAAAAAAAAAAAAAAAAATCGGTTTATCGGTCCAATCTACTTTTTCAATATGCCCAAGTTTCTTGCGGTTCTCGATATCTCTGGAAACTGAATCAGGCAAAATGTCGTATTATATGTAGATTTACCACCCCACCTGGCTAAGATTAATATTAGTGGGAACCAAATCGGCCGTGTCTGTCCAGGGAATCGCGAGTATTCAATAATAAACAAGGGAATCGTTCGTGGGATAAAGTCAAAGTATGTTGAATAGAACCTCCGCTCCCAATAATCTCATCTCATGCACTCAATCGCTCAGTAAATTGCTTTGAGGGCACACTCGGCCATGCTTGACTTAAAAGTTCTACCGACCAATCAACTTTGGGTATCCTGAGTTCTGCATGTGTATATTAAGCACTTAATGATCAATCACTGGAATTATTCGGAATTCAGACTAAGACGAGTAATGGTCCTGGGACCGTTTCTTTCGAAATGGCTTTCTTCAAAAAAAGGAGTCTATGACGGGACTTGATGTTGATCAGGATAAGAGTGATACCAACGGTATTCCATTCGGTTGCGACGGAAACATTGTATGACGCTAAACAGAAATAGGACCTGCTGGAGCACCTGATACGAATCATTTGTTTTGAGAGCGCAATAGCGCGTGCGGCTGAAGTTTCAATCCTTTTCTCTCCTTTTGAGGGATTGGGAGCAACGTGTTTGTCCCAATTCGCGTGATGGCAGTTAGCGTCCGCACAAATGACGTGGGTTGTCCAATCAGACTGTGAAAGGCTGCGGACCGCAGCGGAAGTGACCCTGTTGCCGCGAGGGAAGTACGCCGAGGTAAACTGGCACAGATGTGCTCCCACTTTAACACAAACAGTGCACTCTCAAAACAAAGCAACTTTCGTGACAATGTGCGTGTGCCGTCCCACTTGAGCTGTGACTTAGCGGGTAACGCGATCGTTTGGTGATAGAGTACTATCAAATCAGACAACCCATGCTGGAGGGAAATAAGTAGGTACTTTGGTTTAGTGAAAGCAATCAAATGTTTCCTAACCCGACGAAAGGACACCTCTCCGTGGTGGGTTGGACCAGTACCCCAGTTTTGGGGGAAGCCAAGAACCTTTTCAAACCCCTCGTCGTGTTTCTGTCATGGCGCCGACCCTATTGATGGCCATCGCAAGGTGGTGGGTCAGGACCAGTACCCAGCCCTTGGGGAGGTTCGGGAAACCGCCAAATTACTTCCAAGGGGAGAATCTCCTTGGTGGCGAGACGAGGGAAGACATCTACTAATCCTCTGTTTGTTTTCAATCCGCGGGATGAGATTAGCCCACATGAATAACGCGAAAAGCAGAGAGCATGCGCATACGTGTCGAAAGGCACGTGCAATTTTGCGCTATTAAAACAATAAAACAATCAAATGTTTCGGATGAGGGCAACACTTGCTTCGAGATTTTCCTTTGTTATACACGTCAAGCAGATGGGTATTTTCGTCGGTGCTCATGCGAAAACTGTCACTCTGTTGACACCATTGGGCTTTACTCATTTGTACCTCCGAATCGGCGGTACTTTTTTACGCGCCCAGCAGGAAGAGACACGTTTTCGTTGGCCATCCTTCCGACTTTTCCCACATGATGAAATACGACATTTCATTCGTAGACCAACCCTTGACGTCTAGCATGAAATACCTTTGTCCCGTCTGAATTCTTTTACTTTTGCACGAACGCCTTCAATACAGAGAGGTGAATAGAACTCGGGAGACTTGTCAGGTCGAAATAAACGCCATTGGGGGATGAAATGCTTTGAGCTCATTGAACTGACTCCAGGCAATGCCACATGCAGAGTATATTTCGAAGCGCTCTTTTCACGTACGCACACATGTAGTCTTCGTCATTTTCCATGGTATAGCCTTTATCTAATTACCCTTTGTTTTCCCACAATCGGCGCCTTTCGATTGAGTGCGGAAATACGTCACCCAGCACAAGACAGCATTGCGAGATCCAATAAAACGCAGATAGCATTTTTTAGTGGTGCTATCTGTACCTGTCTGGATCGAGATACGAATTCAATGGTGCTTTCCATTCATTCTATTGAATATGCATGTCACTGATTTGCGAATCGGTGGATTTAGGTTCAAGAAATCGAACATCCCTTGTCAGGTCAACCGATCCACTGAAAAAATAGCGACTTGTAAAACGTGCATCCATAGAAAACTGGTAGACCCCACTTTCCTTGAGTTTTTGTAGTTGAAATTTCCACATGTGGAGCTTGTACATTAGCTTCACGGAGGCAGGCCATGGCACGAAGGAAAGCATGGGAAGACCGCAGAAATTTTATAGACAAGCAATCGTACCTGGATATTGACTTTGGACTGTAATAACCGAAGGTTTTGTATATATTTTTTGTTTAAGGGCGGAACCCCCTTCGTCATGAGCCCATTTTGTACGATTGTCCTTTTCGACCTATGGAATTATAATATAGGGAAAAAGACAAAACGGGATACCATTTTGGAAAACGGGGTACTCCTTTTACGCATTCCATTGAGGTGCATTGTGGTTCATAACTGGTTGATCATTCTCCGTGGTAGTATAATGTCCAAGTAATATATGAGAATCCGGCATGCGTATTCTTATGTAACATTTCTCGCACTAGACTACACATTTTCGAAACTATGAATGGACCGCACATTGATGGCTGGTATCAACTGTCGGATGCTACCCAGGATGTTTACTCGACATCCAAGTCGCATCAGGGGTACTCTCTGCGTACTGCTGAAAGCTGTCGAGTTGGATGATTCCTTTGGCTGAAGCCTTCGGGAATATTACGGCGCACTGCGTGTGCTCAAAAACAGAGCTACGGGAGATGCGGTAGTACACAGGTCCTGTGGCGCTCTTCGAACGCACCACTCTAATCTCGGCCTTACACGGGCATTCGGCATTTAACTTGCCTTTGGAAAGCCGTGATGTACAAACAAGAGTTGTGTTTGTGCTTCCCTTCCGCTTTGGGTCAGCCAGTAATTTGTGACCATGTCTCATACAGAGGACACGGATAGCATCACGGGCTTCCCTAATCGTTAGCCACTGCTTTAACGATAAAGCTTTCCAATCTGCATCCTTGGAAGGCATTGCAGGACACTCGGTGCATGTATTCTCGGATGTGGAGTGAACATCCTGGTTAGCATCCGACAGTTGATACCAGCCATCAATGTGCGGTCCATTCATAGTTTCGAAAATGTGTAGTCTAGTGCGAGAAATGTTACATAAGAATACGCATGCCGGATTCTCATATATTACTTGGACATTATACTACCACGGAGAATGATCAACCAGTTATGAACCACAATGCACCTCAATAGAATGCGTAAAAGGAGTGCCCCGTTTTGTCTTTTTCTCTATAATATATTGGAAAGGCTACGCTGAGGAGTCTAAAAATAATAGAGCGAATTGTACGAATTACTTCAATGAACAAATCAGTCGTGCCTGATTCCAAAAGTAAGAACTCGACATGCAGACGCATGAAAAGGGACGCACATGCAGCATAGAGGGAATCTTAAAGTTATTAAACAGAATATCCAACCGCAAAGCAATTCTTTGTATTTTACCATTCGTACCATACCGGGTGGATTTTGAATACAATGTAACAAGTTCCGACCCTATTGACGGCCGCCGCAAGGTGGTGAGTCAGGACCAGTACCCATCCATGGGGAGGTTCAGGAAACCGCCGTTAGTTGCTATGGGGGGTCCAGGATCCTCCTGGTGGTGAGACGAGAGAGCGTCACACTCATTCTCTGTGGATTAAAGCGGGGATGATATTAGCCCACACGAATAAAGATGAAAACAGAGGGCATGTACATGCGTGTCGAAAGACACGTGCAAATTGAACAATCAATCAAATGTTGTTCAATCAAATTGCACTTTTATAAAAAAACCACTGTGGGGAGATTCAATTGACCGCCGATTATTGCTAGGGGGTTCCCCTGGTGGCGAGATGAGAGGACGTCAACCAAGGCCGTGGGAGGTAAAGCGTGGGGTGCAATTGACACATGAAAAGCGCTAAAAACTGAGGGTATGTGCATACCTATCGAAAGCCACATGCAAGTTGATTCAAATGCACTCTCATACATACATGTAACAAGTTGGTCCCACAAGTCTTCCGTTCTTCTAAAAAGCCGTAAACAGTCCAACATGAAAATGGGTAATGCTATACTACAGTATGTAAATTGTGAAGAAGCTTATAATTTGAGATTACAATCTCCTGAAAAATCATTCAGCTTTTAACATTGGTCTGTGTCGGACAGACTCTCTCCGTATCTACTCAGAACTCCAATAGAGGCCAAATTTCAATCGCTTGAAAACTTCTTTGCCAGCACATTCCAAAGGTTTATCACACCCCTTCGGGCCTCGAACGATCGGAAGAGAAAGGTTGAATTCTATTCGCTGTGCGGAGAGGGCACCTAGTCCGGGAAGCTGGTTGAGAATAATGCCAGCGCCAAAAGAGCTACACCAGTCGTTCGCCCAATCTCCAAAGCATCGATAATCTTTTTGGCACACATCATTGAGATATCCAGTGTTCAAAAACACATGTCCAGCGATGAGCCCACCCGAGACAGGTATTGGAAAGCTGAGCGAGGAGCTGAGCGCCGTGTAGAGAGAGCCACCGAGCTGAGATATCGGCCCGGATGTTTTCTCACGCCGAAAGTACTCCTTGACATCGTGATATCGCCGTTTGTTATGCTCTGAGGGTCCAATGAAGCGGTATCCACGCACGTGTGAGTTTCCGACAAAGAACCGATCGAGAGCGTGGGATTCGGTTGTCCCCCATGGATGAATAGGGAAAAACATTCCACACTTCCCCCATAGCCCGAAGGTCACCAAAGGGTGCAGCAGCAAATGATACACACCAAACCCTTCCAGTCGGATTTCCTTCCCGCTGTCAATTCTCGAACCGACGCCAGCAGCCAAAGAGTTCTCTCCATCCAAAGCTTTGAACATTTCGAGATTGAATATTCCGCCGCGGAGACGGAGGTCAAATCCCTGAACCGGATGCGCGTAGAGAGCTCTCAGTATGGAATGCGTATGGTACTGCAAGGCGCTGAACACTCTTTCATATTGAACTCCCGAACGGACGCGTGTCGTGTAGAGAAACTTTTCGAGGCTGGGGCTGATGTGGTCCGGCGTGAGGGAGTCACAAAAGGACTTTATGTGAGAAGCAACCAGCGAGTGTCGGTTATAAGATGGGCCGAAATGCACCGCCGCTGATAACTCACGCTTATTCTCCTTATCCAAATCGTGAAGCTGGGAATGATCATACGTCCCTTGGGTCCACGAGGTCTCCATAAGCTGTCCGAAAATGGGGTTGTACCATTGCAACTTCGACTTGACAGAAGTCATTCCCGCCGAGATCTTTGTCGGCATACACTCAAAGGCTATGGTACACGCTCTGTTGAGCACATTCGCCATTGAAATCTTTACCTCTGGCTTTCCCTTCATATCAGTGTGAATTCCAAGTTCTTTTCTGCCATTGCTCTCGACAAAATCAAGACAAACAATAGTGTTTCGACCTCCTTCCCGGGCAGGTTCGATTCTGTAATTCACCTCTCTGAAGAGTCCTGATTCCATGAACTGACTTTTGAGCGATCGCAGCGTCGAAACAAGTGCCTTGAGTGTTTTCGCACTTTCAATACTACACAACCCATGCCGCACAAACGACAACTGTTCATGCTTCTCGACGCCGGTGGGGTACACTGAAACGTCGATGGCTTCTACGGAGTTGAAAAGCCTGACCAGGTCTATCTGGTCGACGAAGACTGGTGGCAATGGCGTTTGTGGGTCTGTGTTCTCACTTCCCTCCGTCTTACCTAAAACCATCGACGAACTTGAGTAGGAAAATGAAGGTAAAAGAAGTCAATGTATCTTGCTGGTAGGACAAAGTTCGACTCGATGCTTTACAGGCTTTTCTTACCATTCAAAGATATAAAATAACACAAAAAAAACTGGTGATAAAGATAGTTGGTGGCATTGCAAATCCCAAAACGCGAAAATCACGTTTTATATATTATATTCGTCTAACATCGCTCAGATAACTTTACTCGTCTTTCTTAAATTCCCGCAAAACGCGATCAAGCGCTTTCGTGCCTTCACCGAAGTCAGTCACTGCAACAGAGGAGGTGCTGATCACCTTTTTGATGTTGTTGTCACGGTCGAATTTGGCCAGACCAGCGTACTCGCCGAGAAGGCGTCGCTCCGGAATGCGAATCAGATTGACTTTGTTTTGCTTGGCGAGCGCCGTAATGAGAGTTTTGTACGCATCCTCCTCGCAGTCCTCAGCGAGAACACAGAGCTGCGCAACTCCCTTATCAAGGGCGCGGGCAACACCGGAGAACCCGCGGACAAGCCCGTTGACTTCGATGGCCTTTTGGAGCACAGTGTGCAGAGCAGATGTGGCGTCCTCCGACTCAACTATGGTATCTTCAGCTACTGGGATTTCAGCGACTTCGATTGCGATCTTTTGTTCGTCAGCCATTGGATTAGACTATAGATATTGAAACTCTACAAATGAAAGCTAAATTTGTACGGCCCTGCCAATTGAGTCGATACGCAGACAGGATACGTTGATCAATGAGAATGGCAAAGATTTACAAATCAATCGGATTATGCAATGCCCCGATAGGCAAAGTAACTTTCCCATTGGATATTCTTCATTGGCGTATGTCAAGTCCTGTCCAGTCAAAATGAAACGAAACATGTCCACACATCCTTATCAAAGCCGGCGAAACCCCACGCTACGCAGCTTCTGCTGGAAATGAAAGCGTACGCTCGAGCGGCGGGTAGTGCCACCTGAGCATGTGTTCCTCAGATTCAGTCAAAACCATGCTTGACGGTGAGTTTGTTGAATTTTGTATTTCTTCATTTTTCCCCATGCTTATCTGAATATCGATGAGATCATGCCCAGAGAGCTCCACTCGGAGGTTTGTGCCATACGAGAGGGCCTTTTCCGAATCGGAACAGCTCGCAAGTTCGATGAGTGCCTTGGTATGCTTTTGCGGCAAGCCGTCGGCCAGTCCGAGGGTGATTATCTTTCGAATGTTCGGGAAGTGGTGAAAGATTTGGTAGAGGAGAAATGGCGTGAGCGGCAGCATGCCACCAGGACCGCATCCTACCCGCTTCAAGACCACAAATAAGGACTTTGTGACGAGGGGCGACTGGGTGCGTGCATACGAGATGTACGAATTGTGCAGCGTCGAATCGAGAAATTTGCCAATGCCGACAAGCCGTGCGGCGACATGTGGATCCTTGATTTGGACAAATGCATAGCGATGTTCCCGTCTGACTTGAATTTTTTCGATCTGGTCGTTTTCCTGGCAACAGAGATTCAAGTGGAACTGAAGTTCTTCGTCGGTTATTCCCGCACGAAGGCCATGCAGGAAGATAATGCGTTTCGGTGGGTCGACGATGCTCCCGACAATCTCAAAATCGCACGGGACCGACTCATTGGGAGGAAAAGTTATATCGCAATAACAAACGCGGCAAGTCAGTCGTGTGATTTCGGCACCTTGCGAAGTGTCTCGTCGATTGACAGGATTTTCTTCTCTCCGCATCCATTCGTTATGACGACACGCAGCATGAGGGGAATTCTTCATTCTGTATGGATGAAATACTTTGAACGAATACGGAAAATATTGTCAGAACGCGATTCGCGAAACAATTCTTGAAAATATCAACTAGGAACTTTCAATTTTCTCTTGGGGGGACTCATCTTGTTTATGAAACGAGCAAAGCTTGAGCGATCCGGTGAGCTTGTCAATGAGCATCATCTGTTCAGCGTTTTGCGTCGTAAGGTGGTTAATTTGGTTTTCTTTGGAGGAGATGTCATATTCGAGTTTTTCCTTGGTCTGCATGGTGGCTCGGAGAATATTGTTCTGCTGATCGAGATTGCTACACCGAGTCTCTTCCAGGCTTCGGTACAGCGCACGGCTCTTTGCCGACTGGAAATAGTAGTAGGCGAGGACGAGCACAATGCATCCGATAGGCATCAGTCTTTGCGAGCCGACGTTGTCTTGCGCGTAGTGCCGAGTGACGTCGGCGTACATTCGTGCCTGTTGGCTAATTCGCTGCACGAGCTCCTGGGTTCGAAACTCTTGCTGCTTGTTGGCTATTTCTTGTGTTTTCTCATGCAGGAATCGTCGAACTTCGGCGTCGAACGAGCGAAAGAGATTTTGCCACGAATGAAGCGTCGATGATCGTGTTTGCCGCACGTGGATTTTCATTTTTTGTGCTTTGCGCGTGGCTTCTTGCTTGAAGAATGTGGCACCTGCTGGGGTCGGGTCGACATCTTTCGATTCGGGTTTTGCGGCGGAATTCAGATCAGCCTTTCGCTTGTTCGCACTCGCTCGGGTGTAACGAATACCATTCTTCTGCAAGCAGGTTGAAGAGGTGATGACGTATAACGACCGAGCAGAGTTGCGCATTGAGTGTAATTATTTCTTACCTATAGAAAAGGTGTGTAAAAATGAGACGCATCTCGACTTGCGACCGAAATTTCAAAGTCAATTAATCCACTCGAACTGGACCAATATTTACATAAAATGGGAAGGCATACAATGGAACTTCATCATGTTTTCCTGCTTTGGTCTCACTCAAAGGTGTAGAAGCATCGCTCAACATGTACCCAGACCTTTGCTTGTTCAGCTGGAAGTGCCGGCTGCTCTTTCGGTCATGCTTAAGAATGGCTGTGAGTTTCACGAGACCTCGAGTGACAGCCGCCGCTTCGGGGAAAGAGAAGGTGACCTCAAACGAGGACTGACGGGAATCATGCGAGAAGAACTGGAGGGGTCCACTTGGTTCACAGTTGAGAATGTGGTTTATAAACTCCCCCTTGGGACCATACGCAAATAAGTGAAATTCATCAAGAGACAGAGATACGAGCTTTGAGTGATACGGATGAAATTCTGATAATTTGACTTCACTGGTGTCCAAATTGCAAACCATCGTACACCGTACTGAAACTCGGAATCTCGAAGGTTCAGAAACCTTATTCTGTGGAAGCTTTTTTCCATCAAACTCTATCTTCAGGCCATCAAGCGGATGAATCTGCCCAAGGCTATTAAAATTTTCAGTGATGCTCGAGAAATTGCCATCGATTGCGCACATTGGCGGTTTTCCAGTCTCTTTTGAGTATTTTTTTGCGGTCTGCCTTGAGGCATCAAAACTGTTCGATTTCCGGTGCATAAAATATTGAGCTCCCATCGAATAGTCTTCCATGTGAAATGAAACAAGCGGGAGAATTTCGCATTTCTTCGTGTGGACTTGATGGCGCCAGCAGGTATCGTTCGGCACAAGATAGTAGCCAGGGAACGCGTAAACCACTGATTTCTCAGTAGCGCCACGACAAAATGTGGAACCGAAAGGAAAAAGATATGATTTTGAAATCCGCCGGCGTTTTGTATGAAGAAAGCTTCCAGCGCAATATATCTCTTCCATATTCTCGATAGTCTGTGGACGCCCATTGGCATCTGGAAGTAAATCTCTGAGTCTCGCAACATGCGGATAGTGGTTACAGCCCCCGCAATCGATGTTGGGAGGCCATTGTCGTGCCTTCCGGCGTGCCTCCAAGTTTTTGTCAAGGAGTGAAGCGTTGAGCTGCGTGACTTCATTCAGATGTTTGGCCAACCATAGAAGTGACTGTATAATCTGGCCAATGGGAGGCGTTTCATTTCCACTGCTGTGGAGGCTTACTCCGTCACGCACCAAATTTCGGTGAAAATTAACTAGATTCCTCGATACGACCTTTCCCCATTCTGCATGTTGCACCTCATGTTCATACAGGAAATGTATGCTCTGGCAGGAAAATCGTGCGTCAACCTCATATTGCGAGAGCTCGTGGTTTGTCTGGCTTGTGGTGTCACAATTCTTCCGTCGACGGCACAGCTGGAGCGCCATAGAACCGAGTCGGGGTGAAAGTCCCAATTCAACTTCGAGAATCGCAAAGGATCGCGCGTCGGTCGTGCGACTTGCTTTGAGCAGCGATCGATATGTTGCAGGGAGAAGCTTTGCTAGTTTTCGCAGATGATCACTCATTCTAGCACGACATATTCGTATGGTATAGGTAGAAAAGGCCACGCAACGGATTTATGTTTCTAACACGAACACTCGAATGGGCTAACAGATAGAAAGGGGGGAAATTGACATCCTTTCAAGCCCTTGGGCTCGGAAGCCACGGCGTGCACTTTCCTGTGAGGATTGGATTCTTCGCACACTCGAGTCACAAATTATATTACCGACTTATTTTCATGTTATGGCGCAGTAGCTGCGTTATATGTTTCTTTCGCCAGTACTCGATTGGTTGGGCTTCTATGGTATTTCTCGCTAAAAGTGTTTTGATCTTGGCATCTCTATCATAATCCACAATGCTGTGGAGACCCGTTGTTTTTCGTTCTTCTTTAAGTGTCTCATGTGACCACTGAAGGACCTGATGCATGCTGGGGTGGGCGAACAGCACGCCGCCGTCTTGCAGGGCGTAGGGGGCCCAGTCTTTGGACAATGATCGTGAGACGTCTGAGAGCGGGCCGTCCGTTCGTTGCGCACTCGGTGGGTATGGTTTTGGAAAGATAACAGCTGTTCTGTCTTTCTTTGACTGATTCTTACCAACTCCGTAACCGAATGGCCCGAAAGTTCGGTATGCATAGTTATAATCTCTTCCTTTTTTCGAACCTGATAATGGATGTCTCGTCGATTGAACGACTGTACTTTTTGTTTGCTTGAGAAGCGCCTTTGGTTGCCGGAACATAGTAGGATGAAGGAATTACCAGGGAAAGCGTCTCACTTGGCATATGAATAATCTGACTTGAAGTCAAAACCAAACTAGAATCCGGTCCAACAATCATTTCCGCTTTGGAAACATGCGACGAGCCTGCTCCTTCACCCGACGAAAATACTCATCTTTGTTCTTGGTGTAAAGCTCGTAGGGCTCCCTTTGCGCTGGATCGAGTGGGTTTTCATTCGTCAGCAAATGCTGTATGGCCAAAAGTATTTGTTTGAGCGTTATGCTCGGACGCCAATCTTTCTCTTCGTTCAGAAGGCTGAGGCATACGGTACCACTGGGATATATATTCGGGTGAAACAGGACAGGATCAAATTGACATTTTGGTGGCTTGCTTGGATACTCTTCAGGAAATGTGATTCGGAGCAAGTACTCCCCACCTTCCCACGGTGTATCTGCCTTGCCGGGGATTCCAGCCTCCCACTTCATAAGATCCAAAGTTCCATCTGCGGATACCATCGGCCGAGCCCAAAAACCGAATGGCTTTTCTCTCCTCCAGAGTTTTCGCTCTTCCCGCAGTCTATCTAACGCGAGGGACATTCACGCAGAAGTGTGAAAATAATTATTTTGAAAATGGTAAATTAGGGGAGGCTGTCGATCACAAAATCACTCTTTCCCGAAAGGAGCACTGACCCGGAAAGGATTACCTACTTTTGTAAAAATCATTTAAGACACCTTCGGCGAAGCTGCTATCTGCGATTGTAAACGCCGGATTTGCTTCTGTCATGTACCCTATTTCAAGATCGTCCTTCTTAAACTCTTCGCGAGTAACCTTTTGAAGACATGCAATTGCACGAAACATGAGTTTCTTCACATCAGTCTCTTTTCGAAAGTCTTCTTTCTTGATTTCTTTCTCGAGCATCTTCGTTCCTTCGCGCTCGTACGCTCCTATAACCACCGCATCATACGCAAGGCAGTATCCGCTCGAGTCGACTTTGTGAATTTCAGGGACAACCGCACCATCGTCGTCTTGCTCCAGCGAAGCAAAGAGTAGTGAAATTCCAAGGATCCGCTTCCCGGCGTTTTGGGTTGATAATTGCATAAAATCAGCGAATCGCTGGGCGAGCGTCGCAGAGGGACATTTTAGTCCGTTGTGATACCAATAATCAGCTGCGAGTTGACGTGTCTGATTCACAGCAGACGTTCCATCGGGACTCCGACCAATGGCACATACCCCAAGGCACTTGTGAATATGGAAGAGTGAGGTGACTGAGCTTGAAACGACCAAAGGCTCACGTATTTTGCGTTGTGCGACGATGACGACGCAATTTTTACCCGTTATCGCGACGGCGGTGATTCCCGCTCGGGCCACTGCGTTCATCGCATATTCAACCTGATACAGCTTTCCCTCAGGTGAAAATACCGAAATATACCGATCGTAGCTGGATCTGTGGGCGGACATGGGGTATATATGTCAGGGAAATGCAATATGAATTGTCCGAAAAGTTGGTCAATGAATTCACATTTTTCACCGGAGAGCATAAACAACTACCCAAAAAATCAGTAATCTTTAATTTCTGCGGGAACATTCTCGATTTTGTTTGAGCCACCGGATCCATCTGGTTTGAGTGCTGAATATCCGGCCACTGAGAAGCGCTGATACTTGGCTACCTTATCATCTCTGACCACCTTGTGCAGAGCGCTGGTGCATACGTTTAAATATTTCAAGTACGAGATGTGATTCCTCCAGCTCTTGCTGTCGAGGCAAATGGTACACGGGGAGATAAAGCCCAGCCTTGTGGTGCTTCGCATGTTTAAGTATTGAAAAGAGTAGTTGAAAAACGACAAATAGTGAAATCGACAATTGTGGCATTTCTATTCCTAGTTTGGTACACACAGTCCCTTTCGTCTGTACAAGGTTACGGAGTTGAGTCTTTAGATACATCCCCTTCCACCAAATTTCAAAAGTGCACTTGTCACTCGATCGTGGCATAAGTTAAATATTGGATTGATGTCTTTGAGTTTCCATAAAGCATCAGGCAAAAAGCGCTGGGCAATAGCTAATCCACTGAGAGAATAACACGTGTGATATGCATCGACACGCACCCATGGCTTGTCCCGAAAGCCACCCTTGGTGGCGTCTTGTGCAGCAGAGAGCAGGAAATTCGTCAGCTTCCGGAAGTCAACACAACAGACATTGCTCCAACGAGCAAAATCAAATGTGTCATTCGGATTATGATCTCTCGGTACCAAATGGATCCACCTGAGCAGGTCATACGTGGTATGATTCGAATCATCACTGTAACTCACATTGTGCGCTTCAGCAACTTCTGATAAACCAACCACTGATCCGATCCAAAAGCTGTAACACGCATCCACAAGCTTATTCGTACGACCATTGAATCCTCCTGTTGTGAAGCACTGACGCTGTGAGATCCATTTTCTTAGAAGAGGTAAGTTCGCTTCATTCCACTTGCCGAGCATTAAGAGCACAGACATCGCACAGAAGGAGTATCCACCGTGGGCTTCGTCGAATGGCGTACAGGAGAAACCACCTTCATAGGTTTGGCATCGCTTGATAAAACCCACTATTTTCGATTGTTTAATACTTTTCATCCCGGCAGAGACTGTACTACCATCTCCATTGGTTGCCTCCGCCCCAAGGGCTTTCAGTTTCAGGTTCAATAAACTCGCAACTGAGAGTGCACAATACGTGGCACGAACATCCACCTCTCCGTCTGCATGCATACGAAAAGACCCTTCCTGTGGGTTGTACAGCGTATCTATCCACTTTTGGAGAGATTCGCGATGGATGGCTTCATACGCATCTGGGTAGTTTGTGCCACCAATTATCAAAAGTGAATTGACTGCGGCGTATGTGCTCGCAAGATGTGGCATCTGACCCTGACAGCCACCATACCCACCCGGAGAGTACGGATCCTGATCAATGGTAGTATGGAAGCACGATTGAATAGCGTTCAATACCTCCGCACGGTGTGGTAAAATCATACCTGCACGTGCGCATTTTGGGGAGCATGAGCGATGATGCTTTATGAGTAGACCGGCCACGACCGCAGTCGATTCCGCGAGGACACAATCGATGGAGATGCCACATTCCTTGCATCGTACTTTCAATCGTGTCAAAACGCCATTTTCCACAGTGTGTGAATCATAATCGAGACCCGCCCGAATAAACGTATCGAGAGAATGTGCAGACAATTCTTGCGAAAAGTCCGATTTGAATTTATTTGGATAAGAAGCGGCGCATTCTACGAGGATGCGCACTGTCTGTGAAACGCAGTGAGATGTATCGAGGCCAAGGCATGATTTTTCCCAGTCACCATATTCTATGGTATCGCCGAAGGCCCAATGAACGGCATCGAGGATATCGAGGGCATGCAGATTCCAATACATCACCCATGGCTGGACAAATGCAAGAGAATCGCTTGTACGATGGAGTGAATATATGGCATCGACACAGTATGCGATATGTTTGGATCTGTGAATTATTTGCTCATTCGGCGCACAGCTCAGAAACGTCGAAATTTTCTGTGTCACATCATCTATTTCCAATTCAGACTTTGAGCGCTTTGACATTCACCCACAGATGTGCATCGTATCAATTCGACAAACCAATATGCCTAAAAAGGTCTACAGTAAACGAAAATGTTGACTTTTATTCGGGAGGAACAAATACAAAACTACCGGACTTGTTAAACGCACATTCAGATAATGGAAAACGCTATTCTTCCAATGCGAACCATACTGCCTGGTCACCGTGAAATGCTGCGATCAATTCTTCTTTATTTCCCGCTGATTGGCGCGATCACGAGTGATCGCTAAACGACAAACAGTGTCTTGTTCGCAAATTTTCCGTAAAGCTTGGGAAAGAACAGAAACGAGACGCTTGTGATTTCTTTCAGCCAGCGGATTATCCTGTTCAAGCGAAATTTCAAAGGCTCTTTTCGCTTGAAGGATCTTTTCGTAGCTATTCAGTGACAATTTGAATATGAGCCAATCATCAACTATACATAGCCCCAGATCCTCTCTGTAGTGAAACTGTTCCGCAGATGCACCGAAGAGCAGAAGAGTCCACACTCCCACGTGCGTCACATTGCGCAGCTCGCCGTTTACTTTAAGCCCTCTGGCAAACGTTGACTTTGCCACTTTTTCTCCAAAAACAACAAACGGCGAATACTTTGAAGATTTAAGCCGAACAACTGATCGTGAGGATATCCGTAGTGTGTCGTCTATCTTTGTTCGATACAAATCGTTCACCATGCGCATGGCGACGTTGGGATAAAACATAACACTGGCGAGCCCTCGCATGAGTGTGCTCGAGTATGACTGGTGGGAGTAGATGGAGGAATCTAAAAAGGGTGCATTGTCTTTTCGTAGGTGGCGCAGAAGGGCCCATTTCTGAGATCTCCCCAACATCCCTTCATCTGCATTGAAATTTCTCAGCGCGGGAACTTGTTCACGGAACTGCTCCACGACTTTTCCCTGCTCAATAAATCCCATGACCATAAGCTCTTCGAAAAGCTGTCTCTTCACCTTGGACATTGTTTGCAAAGCAGGCTCATGCAAGTTATTTTCTTCAATGAACTTTTGCTTTTTTTCTTCGTCATTCCAAAGTTCGCTATACTTGGTATATGCGTTTATAACGCAACTGCAATCGGAAAGCTCTCCTTCTGACAAGATGTCTTTCGAAATTGACAAATCGCCAATACCGCTATCTTGCGACACTTTAAAAACATTGACATCCATAGATGCGGCTATTGTCAGCGCGAGATCAAGGCATTTGAGACGACACCCTATTATCAACATCTTTGCGCTGCTCGGCGAGACTGGCATCCGAGCGATTTGCTTCCCAAGCGGGGTGAGAGCCCCTGATGCGAAAACTGCACCGACGGACTTCAAGGACTCCATGGCGAATTCGATTTGGCTCTGGTCAGGGGAGTCAAGCGCTTGTCGTAAAACGACAGAAGGAGTGCCAAGCTTCTGGTCGAGAATGGAAAGACACAGGCTTTCCAAGGGAAGTCGAAGAATTTCCGGTTTTCGGAAGGCTTTGAATTCTGCATAATCGTGTTTACTGAATAGTCGATAGCAGAATCCCTCCCTCGTCCGCCCGGCACGTCCTTTTCGCTGCATGCAGTTCGCCTGGCTGGCGTTGACGGTTAAAAGCGTTGTCATGGTCGACGCTTTTTTACCATCCGATTGATAGATCATTTGCTTCTCCTTGACTTTTCCTGTATCAATCACACACACGACATCATCTATGGTGATTCCACTTTCTGCGATGTTCGTCGCGAGAATAATCTTCACCATGCCAATCGGAGCCGGGACGAAACATTGCATTTGATCCTGCGCTGATATTGCACTGTGAAGCACGACTATACTGTACGTCGAAACATTTCGAGACATTTCCAGCTCCTCTCGGGTTTGCTGAATTTCATGCCATCCAGGCAAGAATACCAGGATAGTGCCACCACGGCTTACCATCTCGTGATCCTCAACGCAGTGCTGCACGAGGAAGCTGAGAATCTTATAATCGATGAGCTGGTGAGACGAACGAATCTGGACTTCTGGTTTCTCGATATCCTGTTGCGTTCGATCGGCAATCGCGCGAAGACGGTGTTCGACGAATTTTCCTCTCTGCTGAATGGACTCATCCTTGGATTTCTGGGCGATTTCAGCGATGTCTTCAAGGAAGTATTCTCGGACTGGGAAAATCGGATGATCGACATGGACGATTGGGACCCCGCCGAAGTATTTTGAGAAGGAATCACTCTGCAAAGTGGCGGACATCACGATAACCCGTAAATCTGATCGACGAGAAACAAGTTTCCGCAAGATGAGTAGAACGTAGTCTGTATTGATATCCCGCTCGTGCACTTCATCGACGATGACATGTGAGATGCCGTTTAACATAGGATTGCTCGTCAAAATGCGCAGTAGAATCCCAATGGATATGAAATTCACCTTTTTCCCGATGCGATGGTCGAAACGAACAGAATATCCTATGGCCATTCCAACTGACTGACCACGCTCCTCAGCAACACGTCGAGCGACAGAAATAGCACTAATCCTCCTCGGCTGGGTGACAAGTATGTGCGTTGAAACACCTTTTCCGGCATTATGTTCTAAAATATATTGCGGAATTTGTGTTGTTTTCCCACAACCGGTTGTTCCAGAGAGGACAAAGACGCTATTCGATGATATTTTCTCCAAAATCTCGTTCTTGTACGCGAATATTGGAAGAGTCGATTTTTTCTTATTGGTGGCATCATCAGGCTCACCGATTTCTTCCTTGGTGGCGAATCCTGAATCGAATGCATACACTTGTAAGGCCTTATCAGCCTCAACAAGACTATCTGGCTGCACTCCTTCCAATTCCTCTAAAACATTGCAGAGCGAATTAACTTCGGGAATTTTATTTATTCCATCAAGGGAGAAGACGTTGTCTGGATCGAGCTTCGGATGCTGCCGAAAAAGATCCACCAGCGCGACGAATTTTGGCAAATTTTTCATTCGGATGCAAAGTGCTTCTCGTGCCATCTGTTCGGCGATCACTCTTGTCCCATACTCGGCAACTCCTTCGTAGCGCGCTCCATCTTCTTCTTCGAGTGAGATGGTTGCACGGCAGCCATTGCCAGTATAAGCAGTACTCATCTTCGTTGGGGCAAGATCATTGCACAGCGCATACATCTCCGCAATGCGTTCATAGCCGATGTTGGTGATTGTCTTGCCCATCCAAGCGGACATATCGCTCGCTTCGTTTCTTTGCTTGATTTTACTAGACAGGTCCTGCTCCGGATCGAACTCAGGGTGAGTGCGCCTAAGCACTTCCACGCAGTGCATCGCGGCACGAGCTTCTGCGTTTTTATTGCTACTTCCAGTGCCTGTTCCTATCCAGTCATAGCCTCTGAGTTTCATTGTGGCTAAAAAAGTCGGCATGTCGTTGACATTCGTCGCCACAACTTTTGTTTGCGGGTATGGTAACCCCACCCGACTACAGAAATTATACAGAATGGTCCTTGAATGGTTGTCTAGTTCCTGTTTTTCAGAAGCCATGCGTGCTTCGTCGATAAGTGCATCGCCCGAGCTGGGTCCGGTGAACGATGTGATTCTGTCAAGGTAGTTTTTCATATCAACAACAAAAGTATCACAAGCTTTACAGAAATCTTCCCAGGAGCTGTAATTATTCCGATCATAATGTTCAATCAGCGGCTTTTCGGGCTTTTTTGGGACTCCGATAGACAAACCACCCGATTGCGTCGCATGAAAATGCTTGCTAAGAGAACTCAAATATTGCTCATGTGCTTCTTGCTCCCTGTTACTCACAAACAATCTCACCTTGAACCTCTTGAGTACAAGCGCAAAATGGAGATGACAGAGTTGTTCTGCTTCTTTCTTTATCCTTGCGGCACCCACAGCCTGCTGCTCTGGCGTGCCTTCGGGCATCGGGACTTTACATGTAATGATAAACTGATTATCACGGTAGGAGGCCTCTTGGTTCTCTTTGAGTGTCTGCTTGTATCTGGATAGGTAATCTTCGACGGAGTCTGCAAACCCTCTTGCTTTTAAATCAAAGAGCCCACTGGGGAAAATCTGCAAATTCGGAGAACCCTTTGCAGATCCATAGCGAATGTTTGCATCGGATGACTGATTGGCGTCCAAAACCGTTGCTTGGGTCATCACTGCATTGACTTCTTCACCGTAATCCTTGCGAAGGGGAGGCACAACACAATAGTCTGCCTCGGGAGAAGACACTTGAATATCAAGAGGAGCATTTCTCCCACCCGCTCGAGCAGCCATTGCGTGCATGAACTGTGTAGCCTTGGTATTCTGCACTGGATATCCCATGGCATCCAACTGTAACTCAAGATGCATGCTACACAAAATCTGAACCTCCTTCTTCGTTCGAGCCTCCCCACAAATAGATATCGTTGGAAAAGGGCTAGGGAGTTTAAGAGTCATTGTTCCTCGTCGGAAATAAACGTTCCCACCTCGAAATTCATCGATCTGGACGGGCAATTCAGAGTGAATATTTTTCGTAAGCGCGCGATAGAATGCTCGTGTTCTAACAATGCAGTGGGGATCAGTAATTCGCGGATCAGCGATGGCGTTGTGGATTATCTCGTTTTTTTCATGAGCCTGTTCCTTGACAAGTATAAATCCATCCTTCGTATCTGCTCGAAGAAGCTTTTTAATTTGAACAGCCTCCGGCGGGTCTCTATAGTCATCTATTTTTGCAGACCCCTGTTGAGCGCAATCAACGTTAGTATCCATAAGTAGCAGCGGAGGGGGTACTTCAGCCGACGGACGTGGTGAATTTTGAATGACTCCAAATGAATCGAGTATTTGATATGCGTTAACAAATGCAAGATGAACTGCTTTAGCGTTAGATCTTGCAAGGCCCTGTGCCAATTTTTCACCTCCATATTGGCTGGGCAAGAAAATTTTAATCTTCGCCACGTGCATGACAAGCTTCGAGAAAACCATATGTTCACAGAAAATGCTATACTCTGCGTTCATTTTTATGAGTATCGATGAAACCTTTGAGCGCTGACACTCCCCGAGTTCACTTACACTTGTGAAATGGTTGATTTTCGCCCCGTCAATCACCTCATCTGGCTTTACACTAAGGGGAGGGGGAGAAGGTTCGTTCGGACGAATATGATCTCGGGTGCCTGGCGCCCATCGATTTACAGCTCTCGTCTTGGATGCACGTATGTCTTGGGGGTGTTGCAAGCTGTAAGATGTCCTTTGACTGAAACTGGTCCTATCGTGATAGTAGGGCCAGGCAGGCATAATTGGTACTCCCACCGCGTCAAGAATGAGTTCGGCATGTTGTACGGCCGCGAGTGATGCATCCTTCTTCTTATGTGCAATGCCTATCGCAACGCGCTTGCCAAAAATTGCTTCTGGAAGAGGCAGAACAATCTCTGCTTGAAAAATATTGCTATTGTTGAGCCCTCCTTCAGCACACTTGTAGTATTCAATCATGTCTGCAAGTTGTTTTCCCTGCTTTCTCAGTTTGTACCATACGTCAATTCTGGCGCGACACATCATATTCAGCACCTCTGGCTGTTCTATATGGTATTGTGACTCTTGTGATGCTGTGCTTCTACAAATATAGTTTACTTCGCCTTTATACATTGATTTCACGTCAAGTTCTTGCTTCTTCGGCCCTGCCCGCTGCTGAGTGAGTGAAGAGCTTCTCAGTATTTCTTGTGTTCTTGATTTTGGAAATGGACTGGCCTTGTTAATGGCTATGTCGTTGATGTTGATTTGCTTCAGGTAGTATCGAAAAAATTCTTCATGCTCTTTATAAACACAGATATAAAGCTTTTTGACAGTTTCCATTGCAGCATACCTGATGGCACTTGATTTCGTCTTGCTTCTCACGTTTATAACCCACTTAGTTTCTGCATTTTTCTCGCCCTTACGGGTGAACCCTACGTATGCAGTCCAAGCGGTTGTGCCTGCCACAGGCTCAAATTCTTTAATAAGATCGAGCTCTTTGTTGTCGCTAAGGAAGACGTTTTTCAGTAGATTTTCCGGATTGTGATGCAGTGTTAAGGAGGTTTCTATTGCACATGGTAAGACTCGATCGGGGCTCATTGACAGGTTGAAATCAGTCTTCGTGCGATATATTGACGAGGCCACTTTGCGAAGATTGTCATTGCCCTTCTTCGTATTGGGCGTAGCGTCTGCTTTCTCGTGTTGTTTGCGATATACAATTCCTGGTGACGAATGGCTCAGTCTCTCCAGACGCGGTTTCTCAGGATCCGTTGTTATGCGGCCCTGTTTGTAACGATCCAAGTTATATTGCTTCTGACGTGCCGAATCATGATAAACTGGAATATTCATTGCAATCAATAGGTTCTCGGCATGCATGAATGCACATATTTCTGACTCTTTGGATGAAACAGAAATTCCATAGGCAAGGACTTGCCTGCCGTTTTTGTCTAGAGGTAGCATGAATCCGGAGAGGAAAAGCTTCTCATCACCTTCACTTTGAGTTAGCAGGCATTCAATTGTAGTAGGGGATTTGAAGTCTTTCCCGACTAATTGCTTGGAGTAATTTATGACACGAAGTCGTGAGAAATGGTCCAGTGAAGTGATAGCCTTCATTGTTGATAGTTTAGCGCAATTTTCAAACAGTTCAGTCTCTTTGAAGATCCTTAAAGCACGCTCATCTGCATTAATTGGCTTAAAGGACGCAACTTGCTCAAGATCGGAATGATTGCGCAACCCAAAACTGTTGCACGTCGATTTTATCGGTAATATGCGTGAGTAGCACAAGCTTGCTATATGAGCTTGATACCGCCAGTTGAGATGCCTTCGCGGACCCATCAAGAGCAATAGGTCATGTGGGAATTATACTAAAAATCGTTGAATGGGATTAGGAGAAGAATGGTTTCAATCTAGGTTTCCCTTACGTCCAGAGCTCATAGAATGTTTCCAATAGCTTTTCCATCACTATCTAAAATCACAAACTTGTTGAAAAGGCTTCTTTTTTCATCGCTTGGTTAAATATTTCTTCACGAATGTAGGACGGGTCCCTCCAAAACGAAAGGAACATATTTTACGCGAGTGTGTAGAATAATTGGGCTATGACAGCATGTGGCCAAAACTAAAAACGGTGCAGGTAATAGAAAGAATAATTCCCTGACTACTATCTGAGCATCGCAATCACCATTAACAAATTACGTGTTCTGTTCTATATCATTGCTGAAAATCTAAAATGACTTACAAATTCCATCTGACTGGTTTGAAGGCGTCAACTGTGGGAAATCATGCAATCGAACGTGGAGGCAACATTTTGCTTCCAGAGTCAGTAATGCGTGAGCTGTTGCGCTTTGGTGTAGAATATCCATTTCTTTTCCGAATATCAAGATCAGAACAAAATAGAGGAGATATGCCAGACAGCGCTAGAAAACATATCTATTGTGGGGTTTTAGAGTTTACGGCCCAGGAAAACACCGCTGTACTACCTAATTGGGTTTTCAATTTTCTTGAAATACCTGACCTCTCCGAGATCACAATTGAAAAAGTGGTTCTTCGTCTCGGAAAGTACGTAAAAATACGCCCGCTTGAAGAGACTTTTCTTCTCCTACATAATCCTAAAGCGGTATTAGAATACAACCTTGCACAGTTCAGCGCTCTAACGAAGGGAACAGTTCTTGAGATATACCACAATAACAAACCGTATCACATTGAAATTTGCGAGATAGAGGCAAGAGAAGAAACTATCACGTTCTACGCTGAGCCCGAAGCCATATGTATTATAGATGTTGACGTTGAACTCGAAATTGAACACAGTGAGATAAACGAGCCCGAGCGCCAGATAAAAAAGTTGAAAAACCTGACGTTTGATACAAAACCTAATAGCTCGGTGTCCGAAAATGTCAAAGTCCCATCGCAAGGGCTAAAGGAGTTTATTCCCTTCACATGTTCCGGCAAATCTCTTTCAGGAGCGATTAGCAAAACCTCACCAAAGACTGAAAGCCCTCCCAGAATGAGAACCGAAGACTCTGTTGAAAAATTTGTTCCCTTTCAATGCAATGGACGATCACTAAAAGAGTATTTTGTAAGAATCATTGCATACAAATTTGAATCAATTTATGTTTTGATGTTACATTACTTATTTTGTTTCTTAATGAATCGAATGAATAACCAGAAACGAACCTTGCCTGGCAAAGCTCCTGTTGGGCAATCAAAACCGGACAGCCAAAGAAAGAGCGTTTCTTCTTTCTCTAACAGGGCTACCATTGATGTTAAGAGGCAGAAATGTGATGTTTCCGACTATAAAAGGCTTCAAGGCGAATACCACAACTTTAAGAAGGAAAGCGAAAAGGTCGCATTTGACGTAACGACAAATGAGCGAAAGCTTGTACAGAAGGTTTCTGAATTGGAATCATTGTTGGAATCTGAGCAACAGAGACTGAAAGAGTTTCAAGAGCTTGCTGCAGGTGATCAAAGTGAACGCGAAGCTAAAATATCTGTCCTAACAAATGACGTAGTCAATAAAGAAGCGCAAATAGAGTTTCTGCAAAAGGAACTTGAAACTTGCAAATGTACTCTTTCAGAAATCCGTACCGCTTTGAAAATATCACAAGAATCCGTGAGCTTGAATGTACAACTCCTTGAGAGAGCAATCGTGCGCTTTCAGGATAAAGAAAACCAGCACTATGAGGGTCAAGTGGAAAATATGTATCTGGAAATGAAAAATGGACTGCTGATGAGAAATAATTTGCTTCTTCAGGAGAAACTTGTGTCCATCAGTGAAGAAAGCAAGCAGTTACGTGACTCAACTCGTTTGCTCCAGGAGAGAGAATCCATTCATCGAGAAACAATAGAAACTCTGAAAAACTCCGTGAGGGACGCAAGAAATGTCATAGGGACAACTCAAGGTAGCCTTACAACTGCGAGTGAACGTGAGAAAGCGAAAGATATTCTCATTCTCGAAGGTGAAAGGGCTCGGAGAAAGCTTCTCGTACAAATGGAGGAAATGAAAGGAAACATTCGTGTTTATTGTAGAGTAAGGCCACTACTTGGCGCTACCAACCGAGCCCAAATTTCGTTTCCTGACCATATTGATCACCGCATTATCGAAATTCTTCAAAAGAAGAATAATGCGACGTCAACAATTATGATTGAGAAACCTTTACCATTCAAGTTCGATCGGGTCTTCGACTTGGGCACACCTCAGGAGAAAGTCTTCGAAAATATTGAATCACTTGTGGAAAGCGCTGTAGATGGGTATCGTGTGTGCATTCTAGCATACGGTCAAACTGGCAGCGGAAAAACACATACTATGGAAGGCACATTGGAGCAACCGGGGGTTATTCCACGTGCTTTCGAAAAAATATTCGAAGCAGTTGACCATCTCACAACCAATTTCGAATGGGAATTCTCGTTTACATGCACGTATATCGAAATATACAATGATATCATTCGTGATCTCCTTGTTGATTCCGAGGACTATCGGAAAGCTGTCATTGACCACAGTGAGATCAAGCACGAAATTCGCCATGATGGAAAAACTGATACAAGCGTCACTGGTGTCCGTGTAGTTTCCGTGCATCACCCTTATGAGGTAGAAGATATACTTAAAACTGCAAAGAAGAATAGGACCACTGCTCGAACCAAGCTCAACGAGCGCTCGAGTCGTTCACATAGTGTTTTCACTGTAAAGATTGACGGAAAAAACGCGAAAATAAATCAGACGACGCACGGAGTTCTATGTCTCATTGACCTCGCTGGCTCCGAGCGAGTGGCTGATAGTGGTGCGCTCGGTGTACACTTCAAAGAGGCAGTTAATATCAATCGCTCCTTGTCACATCTTGGGGATGTTATTGCTGCATTAGGGGCACGTGAGAAGTCGTCGGACAGTGCAGTTGAATCATCACATATTCCGTTTCGTAATTGCAAATTGACCTATCTTTTACAAAATTTTCTTGGCGGTGAAGGGAGCAAAGTATTACTCTTGGTCAACGTATCTCCAGTGGAAGAACACATACAAGAAACAATCAGCTCATTGCGGTTTGCGGCCAAGGTGAACTCTACTTCTATTGGTGCGGCGAAAAAACGAAACAGCTCGTTCTGAGTCACGTGTTTGATATTTCAGAATACAGTGGTGTATCAGGGAACTCGCTGAAGGAAAAGGTCTTTCTGAGCATATCTGTAAATCTTCATTGTACTTGAGGCCAAGCCCCGGCCAGGTTTTTTTCACATGAGAAGACCAGCGTGTCCATTTCACTCCATCAATATCATTCTCTACACTTTTCCGTCTTTGCGTTCTCGTTTGCAAAAAGTACAGGATAAAACTAATGTGGCACCAATCATCTTTTAAGCAACTCAGTCGAGTCCAAATGAGGCAAGTCGGTTCCTTGGTGACTGTTGCCCTTTACGATAGTCTGGCCGGTGGCTCCTCGAACCCGCGCCATACACCACTCTATCACTTGGACTTTCTTCCAGCCGCTCGCACAATTTCCGGTAACGAGGGAGTTTTTAACGTCCAAGAATTCGTTGCGGACCGCTATGAAACTGCTCGGCAAGTCTACAACTACGATTTGTCCAATGATTCGATAGACGGGCAAGATGCCTTCTTTCGACTGACTGTGGCATCCATTCCTGTGGTGGTTTCTTATCCGTACGTCTCTACCAAGGAGCTGGGCAATCGTTTGCAAGTCCTTGAAGACCACTACTTGAAATATCAACGGGCAGAATCACGTGATAGGATTCGTCACTGGACACATGCGATGCAACACATATTACTTCGCTATTTATGCGAGTGCAAAAATCCCATTCGAAACACCTCACTCGAAGGAATATGCTCACCCGAGATTTGTACTTTGCTGGATGAAATTACCCGTGAGGAAATTTCTGCAATGAGTTCAAGCTTGCTCGTCGATTTGAATAGTTTAACCAGCGAGTTAAATAACATAGACACGATTGCTTATGCAAGTTTGCGTATTTTCAGATTCATAACTCACGAGAATACCAGTTTGGCTTGTGGATTGCAGAAATTGAAAGATCTTCGGGGTGGCGTGATTCGTGAAATGAATGAAAAACCAGACCAGCTACCATTCATTGCTCGATTTTTGGAATTTGTATCGATTTATATAGCAGTATTACTTGGGTCAAGATTTGGTGCGAGAAATATGCCCTGTGATTTGGTACAAACAGTTCCGGATGTTGACTTGGTTTGCTCGCTGGCACTAAGCATAGCACAATACACATGGAACCCAAATTACGTCCATGCTGGGGTATTGCCACAGTCATAATTTGGAATCGATCGGACATCTTACTCGTTTCCAGATTGCACATTGGCTGTATGAGTGTTCCTTGTCACCCCATTTGATGAAACCGCCCAGGTAGTATCTTTTCCGCCCTTTTTGTAGTAATTGTGGTGGAGAAAATTAAAATGCCTGGTTTTGCACCATTTTCTTCTATTGAAACAAAAATCTGAATTTTCAATCTTAGAATCAGAAATAGTATTTTCATTTTTTAACTTATCACACCATGCTATTGAGCATGTCAGTCATTGAGTGACACCGAAGGAAGTTTCCACATTGGATGTACACCCTGGCCAGGAATAGATTGCATATGTTCAACCATCTCTCGGCGGTGACAAGGTGGCCCCGGTGTGACAAGAGAAAGACAATTCACTTTTCATCTGGTGCATGTCGAATGGTTTCCACGAACGTCAGTGGGAAACCGGAATCATCTTTAGAAGAAAGAAAAGAGTTTTACCTGCGTAGATGCGGTGTCCCGTATGAATCTGTTTCGCTCTCAAGTTCAATAAAGCTCTTAAAGCCCGGAGATAAAAGGGAAGATATAACTATCGAAGTTCCCGAGAAGCTCGCACGGATTGAAGAACTTCGAAATGAAGACACCCTCGCTTTATTGATATTGGCAACTCAGCTATCACTGTTCGACCTAAAGTGCATTACGGAATGTTATACTTTGGTCCATAAGTGGTGGGAGAAGCAGAATCCACAGGATGTATGCATGTACGCTGTTTGTGCAGCCCATCTGCTCTCGAGCATTTATGACTCCCTCGGTGTTGAGAAAAATAACGTGCAAAAGATTATGCTTTCCTTTCTGCAGCTCGCCTTTGTCGACATAAAAAAGCTGCGATTCCCGGGGGGTTGTTTAATGTGCGATATTTTAGTAAACATTGACGCGCAGAAGATTTCAAGTGCAATGAAGGATCAGTTGCTGGATCGTATCTCCGCGAATTGGAGACTTATTCTTCTCTCTGAAGATATCGCTAGGGTAGTAAGGTTTTTGAATGCATATGCCATCCATGATAATGTGCGCTTGAACGCCCACATCGATGCACGATTTGCCTCAATCTTGCCGCAGTTGGATGGAGAGAGTGCCTTATCTTTCTTCCTGTTTGCGCCACTCCGAAAGGAGTTGGGTGCGAAAATACTGCCCAAAGTCGATATCGAAGGTCTCAATGACGAAATCTTTCCAAAGTTTATCAAAGTTTCCATTGCGAGAAAGTGCTTCGGAAGCCCCGAAAAGTACGCGAATGTCTACGAAAAGCGAATCCGAGGTGCAGCGACGCGAAGTGATCTCGTAGCCATCTTGCTCCTGGTTCGTTCAACTATCCAGTTTGTTCCAATTCCAGCAAGAGTTGCACTAAAGCTTACCAAAAAGTTCATCCAATTTGACTGCTTGTTTTTTGAAAGCACCTCTGCCGAGGCCAAAGAAATGCTGTATTCATCCACTGGAAAGCACTTCGGATCGGTGGAAAATGTTGAATCTCAACTTTCCAGTGATTCAATTGATGCGGATACTTTAAACTGTTTGGTCGAGGTTCTCAACAGCGCCTCAACTGAGCTTCGTAGTGCAGAATGTGGAACAAAGAAGGTTTTCACCGTACTCTCAGCGTTACTCGGTCCCATTTTCCGAATGCACGACCAGAAGGTAAGCGATGCTATGAAGCTTCGGTTGATAGGAATTCATTTTCGACTCGGGATGAAACATACACGATTCATCCGCATATACCTCGCAAAAATCATAAAAAGCGGTCAAAACCTAACCTGTGAGCAGATGATTGTTGTTCTTATTGGATCTTTTGCCTGCCTCAAGACGGACGAAGACCCCAAGCAGCTTGGAGCACAGCTGATGAAGTTTATCGAGCCCTGCATTGAGATGGCAAATGAAACGCAGATTATGGAAATACTCGAGGTTTTCGATGCTATTGAGAGTAGTTCAGACCAGTTCTATCGGAAAATTGCGCAGCGAATATTTCATATCAGAAACCAATTTACTGTCAGACAGGCATGTCGAAACCTACGTACACTTGCACGAGTTGGGCTCGGCGAACATGCTGCATTCACCGGGATGAAACACAAGTTGGAAAGCAAAAGTAATGAATTGGGCTCCGCTGACCTAGCGAATCTGTTACAGGTTTTTGCCCTTCTGCCGACATCGCTCAGCAGGAGCCAGTTCGAGCAAATGGTTATCGAAAAGGCATGCTTTCTATCTGGTAAAGCCACTGCGATCGAATCATGCAAAATTCTGACCTCACTCGCCCGCCGGCCACTGCAATACAAGGTACTTATTGGCGCTTACACGACACGCATGGTCCATGTGATTGATGACCTTGGGAGTAAGGAGCTCCTTGAGGTATTTATCAGCTTTTTAAAGCTCAGCATGAGAGACCAGCGCGTCTACGAGAAGATTCTCAAGTGTCTTTTGGAAAAGAAATACGAACTTGGAGAAGGAGAGGTTGGTGAGCTTATTTTTGCGTGCTCAAAAGTGTTTATAAATAATCAAGACCTCTACCAAGAGCTTTCACTTCGTGTCATTGCATACGCCCCAACCTTAACAGCAGCAACATGCACAAAGGTGATGCTTGGCTTCGCGGCGACGCAGGCGAAGAATGAAGAGCTTTTTGCTGTTATTACGAATCGAATTCTCGATTTGAAAGAGAAAGTGACGACATCGCAGATGCAATCACTTTTTGAGTCGTTCGCGAGGCTTGCTGTGCCAGTGCCAAAGCTCTGTCACAGCTCTCTGCCAACGATTGCCGAGCACATCGCGCTTCTGACTCTACAAGAAACACTCGAAGTCCTCAATTTGTTCACACTATCAAAAGTGATTAATCATCGCTTTGTGAAAAGTATCTCTGGCCGTCTCAGCTACTACCAAAAGGGTCTCACCGTGACTATTTGCATCAATGTCTTGGAGTGCTTCGCTGGGATCAAGGCTGATTCGAATGATCTCTTTCTCATTCTTCTTTCGGTGTTATCCACAGGGGCCTCAAGTATGCAACCACTGCAGATGTGCAGAATACTGACTGCCTTTTTGGCCTTCCCACAATACAAAAGTAACGAAACGCTTCAACTGTTGGTACGTAAATTTCAGCAGTGGTTTAATGTGAGTCTTAGCGAGGGTGAAAAAGAAAAGTATGTTGACCTGTATAACAGGGTTGCCACTGCTTTTCGGCGATAGCGTGAAAAAGGTCATACATGAGTGATCTGTATTTGACATATTGCCAGAACAGGTAAAGATATTGCGGATTTATTCCACGGGATTGTTTTTTAAAATATGAACCCGATGAAGAAGCAGTGGCAACAGTGGATTCGCATGCGATCCAAAATCCACGGGGCCCAAGCGAAGCCAATTCTTCCCACTGCAGAAGACAGCAGTTCGATATTTCATCAAAAGATGGTTTCACCAAAGCCCGCCGAAAGCCAGGCGAAAGGGGCTGGTCCCAAAGGGGGGATGAACGCTGAGAGTCAGACGTATTATGAGAGTGTTGCCCGCTCCATCGCTTCTCGATTCATCGAGCTCAAACAACAGTTCATTGAGTCTCGCGACGACAATCTCAAAGTGAGCGCGGAAAGAGCAATAGAACGTCTATCGTATAGCCTTCCCGATGCAATGCGGACAACTGTCATCACTTGTCCCCAGGCGTACCAAATCTTAACATGCCTTGCCTTTTTTGGAATTCAAAGTTACCCATCAAAGATTGTTGAGGACATTGTGGAAGTTATTACAGCAAAGTCTTACAGCCTTCCCGCCAATAGAATTTGCCAGTTGTTATGGGCAATATCTTCTCTGGCCCCACGGAATCTCAAATCCATACTTCATGACTTCGCACCTCGACTGGTCCAAGTCATGGATGAATTGACACAAAGCGAGATCGCTTCCCTCATCGGCATTTACGGCCAACATCGAGTTCTGGAGCGTGACCTCATCACTGCAATGGTCAAGCTATTCATGGAAATGGGAAATGCCAGCTTAACTGACCTGCGGTGCTTATTCAGTGGCCTCTATCAACTCGAATACGTCCAAGACCTGACGCTTGTTGCGCAAATCGCTGAACGAACAGGAAATTCGTTGCGAATGACAATATCCAATTCAGGCAGCGTGTCAGCTACTGATGCACTGTCTATACTTCAAGCTGCCGAATTTTACAGAATTCGATGCATACCTTTGTACAATGCATTGTGTGAAATCATCGAGCAAAATCTCGAGGCAATGCCGATTTCACAAGCCATCGATGCGGTGTGTTTAATCCAGCGAACTTTGTATTCGAATGGCTCCGAGGTTGTGAACATTGTCAGGCATATCAAGCGGAATAGCTCATCGAATCCATCAGCTCTACGTCCATTAAAGTCTGTGCAACTTTGGATCAGTCTTCTTCTTGCAGATGGCCATCTCAACGATGAATATCCACTTTTAGCTAGTGTGGCCCAGAAGAATATTAACTTATTGTCCTTCACTGAACTCTCACAGTGCTTTTTGTCACTTGCTGAAGTCATATCCAAAAATATTGAAGAAGAAACCCTTCCATTCTTCAGACTGAATTGCACAATGCACGAAGTGATCGACACGTTTTTTGTGAGGCTGAAAAATATTTCAACAAGTTCGAAGAGCCTACCCGCGCGGTTAAACATTTTAGTCGCCTTGGGAAAACTCAACTACCTGGATTCTGATTCGACATTGACGGCGCATCTCTTTGCTGAAAAGCTCGAAAGCAGGCTGTCGTATATCAAAGATGTCTTTGCTGAATTGTCTGACAGTGTCCTTCTCAACGCACAATTAAATGTGAAAAGCGCAGATACCAAACTTCCGCAGCAATCTCAAAAAAACCATAGGGGCGTGACTCCATTGTGTTTTCATGGGGGTCGCGGCAAATGCAACTTTGTCCTAAGCTATTACTTTGGAAAAGATGGAGTCTTCGGGCGTACCGCCACAGACGGGTCACAGTCGAAAACCTTCTCTGGCATTTGCAATGCATTCCAATCTATTGTGAATAAATAGCGTTATGCATTGGAAAATTTGGCCGTGCATACGTGGGGAAACGAGTAACCGCATTGCCTATCTTCATGATCGATCACACACTGAACCATCGTTGTAAATACTGTAGAATTACAATTTTTTTCTACTTTTCATTCAAAATGATGCTGAACAAGGTTACTCTGGATAGAAACCTGTGATCACCAGCGGTGCCTGATGACTCGGAGTAGTCGAGATTGAGCTCCGAGTTATTTGGAATCAGTAGTGTCACTCAATTCTTTTTTTATAAAATCGCTATGATAATTGCATTATTCGTTCTCCAAACAGTAGACCCTTCGCTTGGTCGACTTGATTCTAATTTCCTCTCTCAGCAAGCATTGATGGAAATGGCGAGCTCACTGGTACACTTGATTTGACATTTTTACCAGTAGCTGCTTTCAATCTCGGAGGAAATGCGCTCAGGAGGGAAATGGATTGAAGCCTGAGCGGCACGTGCTGTTGTGCTCTCAAAAGCAAATACGTTTACTGGGCCGATCGATCTACAAAGTTTATGGTCGGCGCCAAAACAGGGAATCGACGAAAGTTTTGAAGGCTTCCCCCAGACGGGGTACTAATCCAACCCACCACGAAGATGTGGCCTTCCATCGGGTCTGCATCAGGCTTGCTGCAGCGGATGAACATCACCGAATCGGCGAGGTCCGTGCCATCAGCCCTGCGAACAACGCGAAATACAAGATCTTTCCGGGAATGCGAACGAAACATGTTCATTGACATTTTCCATGATTCCGAAACCGAATTTTTGACATATTGAAAGAATTTTTCAGCAGCTTTCCGAAAATTCCAATGGCCTCTTTTCGTTTTATGTCTATAAAGTGAAAAATGCACGATGCTCAGCTAAAGTTTGAGTGGACTTGCTTCCTGAACTATGAAAAGTCGAATTGCCGGTGTCGCTTATGATCTATCAGGGCATGCTTTACGGCCGACGAATCTTTTATACTACCAAAAAGTCTGGGCATCTGTACTTTTCAAATCTGTGAACCTGAATGTTTGTCTTGAAAGTGAAGTCGCTTTTCAGAATAAATACTTCTTCGATCACACAAACAAGGATTCCACATACACATCATCTTTTCGTATGGAGTCACTTCTGAATCAATTCTCGAAGAGCAATGTGTCGTCGTTCAGCAAGCGATTGAGTTCACAAAGTGTTGGAAAATCAGCAGATGAAACTATTTCGGAAAGCTCCATACAGAAAGCTTCTATAATCGTCGGGTCATATGAAAACACAAGCAACCTCAGTGATAGTAATCTTTTGCCTTCGGAAAACATCATGGAAGGTTACCATGCAATCACTGGTTTTCGTTTCATGTCGGAAAAAGAGCACTACATTTATGGTGTTGGTATTGGTGAGACTTCGAAAGATGCTGTTATCCTCTCGTATATGCACATTGAAAACATTCTTGATTCCATGGGGTTCGAGCTTTTTATCCTTCCGACTCGACAGCAGAAACATTCCGAGTCACAGCGGCTAAAAGGCTTATGGGCACCGCTTCCTGGTGAGAAGAAGACGGATCAGGTCACGCACGCTTTACCTCTGATTTCATATAATGCGCTTCTTCAGAAAGCAGCTATTCAAAGAGGCCGAATTTCGCAAGCAAACGTGCCAAACCAGCCACGACAGCGGATGGAAAGTACCACGCCTTCAATAAGTAATGCGTCCTACAAGCATTTGGACACCGCAAGCTACACGCTTCCACCGTTTCTTCAAAGCATTTTAAAGAAGGGAAATTTCAATTTCATTTATCGTGCAAGAGATAACGAAATTTTCGGAACCGAATACTGCACTTCATCTACAGTTCTCGATCCTCTCAGCCGTGGTCGAATTGTCAAGTATTTCAAGGTGAACAGTATTAACTACGACCAGGCAATGAAGACGATGCCTTTCAAGCATGGAAATAAAACGATTCATGTATCGTATATTGACATCCCTGGAATAGCCCGTGTTGAGAATCGCCAGCTAGGCATTGGGGTGGCCCCAAGGGGCAAAGAGGCTGAATTGGCGATGTGCCAGCATGTCGAGCATCTGTTGGATTTGCACGGATTGCCAATATTCAAGGATAATGACAAACAGGCTCAGCACAAGAAATACGCCGCGCTTTTCGGAAGAACCGTATCATTCTTCACGAAAAAGATGATTCTTACAACGATTCCGCCATTTTATTTTCAATGCAGCGAAAAGAACCCAAATGGGTTTATACTCGATAGACTGTGTCCTCACCTCAATACCAATGTGCATACAGACGTCACCTCTATCGATCTCTCTGCACGCAGAACAGTTCAACACCATTTCAGAAGGCTATCCCAGCAGATTCAAGAGTATTCATTTTCGTACACGATGGCCAACTCTGAGCCGAAAGTAGGTGACGATCGCCAGTTTCAGACTTGTTATCGGCATATCCTGATTCTGCCCAAGAGTGAATACCGGCCAGAGTGCTGTGCGTGTGGTTCGGCTCGATCGCGGGTGGATGCTGTCGAGCTTGCATATGTTCATGCGGCACATATCCTGTCTTCCCAGGGAGTAATAACTGATATATCAAAACTACCTCCGCCGTATCGACGAGTATCGACTCGACAGGAAAACGATCTTTTGATCAAGCCTATGAAAACTTCATCCAGAGAAAGTACCCGCATCGACCCCAATTGTCGAAAGGATTATCAGCCAAAGACACCATCTGGGAATTATGTATTTTCATCTGAAACCGTCGCCAAAGCGCAGGTCTCAAGGTATACACGAGACGGGTTTGTTTCTGTTCGATTTATCTCTCTTGACCACAGACAACCTGAGCATACGATGTACAGTCCTGGGTTTTTGTGCACCAAAAGTAAAGGCCGAGTCCTGCAATGGGAGCAGAATCAACAAACCCCAATCAAGACTGATCAATTTCTCTGTGCCTTGAAGGTGACTTACCCAGACCGGACGCATAAATTGTGGTCTGTGAATGAGTGTCAGTTAAGTGTGGATATTTCTATTGATGGCGAAACGAAAAAACTAACATCGATTGGCCAAGGCATGACCAAAAGTGACGCCTGCTATGCGGCCTACATGCATCTCGAACTTCTGATCGATTGGTGTGGCATGCCGCTCTACGGTGATGGCGCAGTGCAGGAAGAACACGCACAATGCTGCAAATCACTGGGGAGATGGGCGGTTTCACCATCTTCACCGGAAAAATTGAAACTCAAGAAGCCCGATCCATTGCGACAAACGCCTGCTAGTTTGGATTCAGGTGTCATTGTACACCGCGTGTCCATCGATTCCATCCTCAACGCAAAGCACTATCCAAACGTGATGATTACGCACAAAGACCTTCAAGTCGGCGAGATGCTGGCCTTATTCAAAGACCCAACGACGACTGCGCGCTCCCGCTCACTGGGAGGCCAAGAAAATGAATGTCTCGCGCTCATGCGAGAGTTCATCGCCAGCCTTAGCCAATACTTTGACAGATTTCATCCAACGTTTCAAAAATCGTCGCTTTACAAAACAAATGCGTCTATTGTGCGTAGGCCGGCTGTTATATCGAGCACCTGGGTTCCCCTGCCGAATGGTAAGGTTCAACTGGTGCACTGCCTCTCATCATCCAATACGGTTTCTCTGGGTCTTTTGCTCAATGCCGGACTTCAGCTTCGTTTGGCGGGCCATTCTTTTTTCAGTGATAGAAAAAAGGACCAAATCTGCGATGAAATGATTCTGATGATGATTCCGAACGACCAGACTGTTAAGACCGACGGTACATCAATACGCTACTTTAGCGTCACAAGCGAATCGCAAAGCAAGATGATCATTTCATCGATGAAGGGTGGTTCATCGAGACGAAAGAAAGTCCGTTTGCCTCCAAGTCGTGAGGATTCAGAAAGTGTGTTACTGCCATGGGATCTCGAACAACTTGGCTGGTACAATCCTATCGGGCCGTCAGGAACGTTTAACAGAAGTGGGATTATGCGCCTGAAGGCGCGAACACTACTTCAGCTTCCCAGGCAGTCTTCCAAAATAACTTTGGAGGGTGCACCGAAACTGCAGCTTGTGGGCAATCTGTCCGCTGAAAAAGACGCACTCGCTGCAATCAATGAATGGACGGCATTTGCAACACAAGCTACTGAGCAAATCAACTCGATCAAGAGAGATTTGGACTTGGAAAGGCTTCGCATCTTCCGACCCCCATTGACACAAAATGCACTCATTGACCACGCCCTCCAAGTTTCTGACGCGAAGAATATTGACATCTTTGCTCGAACAAATCTCTACAATTTTTGCTTTCGAAAGGGGCTTCCTTTTCCGCGATTCCATGCGCAACTCATTAATAATCGTCACTTGCTCTATTTAGACATCCCTGGATACCCGCACTTGCGCGCCTTTGGATGTGCACCAAACATAGCTGATGCCACACGACGAGCTGCCATGCACGCGATTGAGATTCTCTCGCTCATCGACGCCGAGTTTCAGCCTTCGAGCCAATCGCTGATAGAGAGCTCCCAGTTCAACAGTTCTCTCATGCGAAACGTATTGGAGCTATTCATCATTTGCCAGGGGTTTGCGGCGATCGCCACCAAAATCACGACAGAAAATGACGGAATTCGTTGCACGATGACTATGAATTACTCAACTTCTGATTGCGAGTCTGAAACTATACAAGCTGAAAATTTACACGGGAATATTCGCCAGGCAAAGGAAGGGTGTGCCACCGCGCTGTTTACTTTGCTTTTAGGTAAATTACCAACTTTTCATGCGCTCGTGGAGATAGCAAAGTCATATCCGCAACTGAACGCTGATTATGTTCCACTGCTTTCAATAGACCCGTTGCTGATGACAATTACCAAAGATCTGCTGACAGAATACGCTCAGCAGGAAGAGATGAACGAAGAGGATCGTTTGGATGATGACGATGATGAACAAGGTCAAATCCCATGGTTTGGAAGATCACGTACTAACCTTGGTAGAGGTCAAAAGGGTGAATTTCAACCTTTTCGAGCGGAAACTGCCTGCTCAACGCTTCCAATATATGCAGAGAAAGATAATATCTTGCAAGCGTTAAAGGAAAGCCAAGTTTTGTTTCTGTGCGGAACAACTGGATGTGGGAAGACGACCCAAGTCCCACAGTACTTATACCATGAGAACTCTCATGCACATATTATCATCACACAGCCGCGTCGTATCAGCGCGATTTCCATCGCTTCCCGAGTGGCTTCCGAGATGAATGAATCCGCTGGTCGTACTGTAGGATATTGTGTCCGATTCGACAGTCGCGTTGGAACGAACATAAATTATGTCACGACTGGTATTCTCCTGCAGAGGCTGAAAAAAGATCCCCTGCTGCAGTCTGTGACGCATCTTCTCATTGATGAAGTTCATGAAAGAGATGCAAACACAGATTTGCTCTTAGCGTTGGTCAAAAGAATACTGCCATTTCGACCAACACTTCGCGTGATTATTATGACTGCTACTTTGAACTTGGAAGAATTCACCAAATACTTCGCCAATGCTCCGAATGAAACTGTCAAATCCGACATACCAAACTCCACAAAAAAGAGCGTCTCAGCACAATCGATACCTATCGTTCGTGTCGAATCTGGAATTTTCCCAGTTCAAGTTTTCCATCTCGAACAAATTGCTGAAATTGCAAAGGCCAAAAACATTTCATCCAGGCAACTGCAGTTGTTGGGAAATTCGACAATCACTCTCAGCGATAATTCCCTTGACTATAAGCTCATGTCATTTGTTATTCATCATGCAGTGGAAAATGACGGGGCTCGGGGTGGATCGATTCTTGTCTTTTTACCAGGACTCCAAGATATCCATCGTGCGATCCAGAACTTTGATGCTTCGCCCATCTACAAGACGTTTATCTTGCATAGTAAAGTACCAAGTGATGGACAAATGGAGTGCTTCAAGCCAGTCGACGCCAATCACGTGAAAATCGTATTTGCAACAAACATTGCGGAAAGTTCCATTACAATTCCCGATGTTCGCGTCGTCATAGATTTTGGCTTCATTCGCGAGAGAGTCTACAAATATCAGCGTGGTCGCACCCTTCAAGCGCACAACCAGCTGACTCCCCTTCCAGAGCTCATCACCGTTCCCGCATCACAAGTGAATTGCATTCAGCGTAAAGGACGAGCTGGAAGGACGGAAAAGGGCATTTGTTATCGGCTTTTTACTTCGGAGGATTTCACGAGAATGGAACCCTACCGGCGGTCGGAACTTCTGCAGATGCCGTTGGATGCAATGGTTCTGGACGTTTCCTCCCTCGAGCGGACGCTCTATCCGGGCGACATTCGGGAAATGTTTCACTCATTCATGACACCTCCTCCACGCACAAACATCGAAGTGGCCGTCTCCAAACTCCAGCATATTGGTGCGCTCGATTCGGATCAGAATATTACCCTTCTCGGGAGGGTGCTGAATGTCATCCCATTGCCCCCAAACATGGCACGCACCGTTCTCTGGGCGTGTATTGTGGGATGTTTGGATAGCATACTTACCCTCGTGGCAATTTCCGAACTCGACGGGATATTCAATCAGTCCAAACGCGAAGACGCCGCAGTTCAGTTGGACATTTTTGCGAACTCAACCATGTCAGAGCACATCGGCGCGCTGAATGCATACAATGAATATGTTCGGCAGTCTTCAAGAGACCAGTGTGGAATCAAGTCGTTTATTGAAAATGCGTGCCTTGATTTGAAAAAGCTTGTTTTAGTCTCAAAATACAAGAAGCAGATCCACTCGGTGCTTCGTGACGTTGGATTTCTCGATGCACAGAATTTCGGCATTGAATCGCATAGGTGTTTTTCTGATCAAAGCGATGCATCACGCAATGCCAAAAGTATTTCTTTGGTAAAATCACTCCTGTGCTCGATGTATACGCCGAACTTTGGCCTGCACTGTGGCCAGTCGTGGCGAAACAATCCTAAAGAATACCGCACAAAATTCCACCCCCTTGTGAAAATGACTTCAGATTCTCCCATCGATAGAAAATCAAGTGCCTCACCATTCGTGGTGTACAATCGACTTTTCGGCGGGCGATCGAGAGATTTCTACATTGAGTGTGCGACGCATATTCCAGTGTGGGGAATTTTACTTTTCGGCGTGGAGAAGAGTTCGCTGTGTTACAGAGAGGACTTGCGGCTGTGCGTCATCGATGATTGGTTGATGATCGGCATGGGTGAAGAGACGTTCGATTGCCTTATAGGGGTCAAAACACTTCTCAATTCGGCACTCTCCTGCAACTGGACGTCCCTCTCAGAAGGAAAAATGGCTTACTTTAGACAGGCACTTGGAAATATTGTCGAGCAAATCGTCTCAACTCCCGTAAAGCATGGCTCAGATGGTGAGTTCTGGCTTGAAGAGGGAACTATAAAGCATTCCTAATGGAAGTGTAGAGTAACGTGTGAGGCTTTCGGATGGAAAAAATCCACTCAGATGTTTACGATTTTTCTCTTCGATACTATTTATCTTTCATTCAAATGCTCACCTAACATGCACCGCATCGCACCTCTACAGCCCTTGATTGTCTGGTCAAAGGGGTCTCCGCTCTCTTTGGACATAATCAAAAATGCGTTCGAGGACAAACCAGAGCCGGCAACTTACCCAATGTCTATACGGCCAAGGCAGCGAACTGCTTTGATGGTTATGCAATACGGACTGTATCCTGTGACTTCCAGTGACAGCACCCATCGTCGGCTCCGACAGGAAAACTTGGACTATTTCCAAGAGCCCAAGCCAGAAACGCTTAGTGAATTCCATCATCATGTTGAGTGGAGGACCGGAAGGAATATCGATCGGGAGGAGATAAGAGCAGCTGTTATTTTTTCAGTGCGCGGATTGCGTGCGGTCGCAGAAAACTCCGTAGACGACAAGCCACTTCTCACATGCCTTGCGAAGGTTTCCCCGTCGGACACGCAAATGAATGACATTGATGAATGCGGCAACGTCGTGTATCTCACAGAGCAAATTCGAGGTCAGTGGCACAAAGTCCATGACGCTGATCATGTGATGGTTGAAGATATGGCGACCTCCAGCAGTAAAGACCGAAAAAACATAAAACTCAAAACTCACTTTGGCCATTACGTTTCCAAAATAGGTAAACTCCCACTCCACGCCCCAGTGCTCGAGTGCGTGTTCTACCATGAGAACCGGTCGTTGCGTGATATTCTCCACAGAATCTCTTATACAACTGGCCTTCAGCTACAAAAAAATATCACTTGGACAACGACGAACGATGCAATTAGCACGGAGACGCATGTGTGTGGTACGCAACGCCTGAATTTTATAGGCATGACCAAAGAAGCCATCCAACACGCTTGCCGATCGCACAGCATTTTTCCGGTTTTCATTAAGCCGACAACGTATAAACAGCGACTCGAAAGTGTGAGTGGCGGAACGCAATATACCATCGCCCTTCGAGAGATTGCGCTTCGCACACCTCGAGGTACTGGTCCACAGGGCATGGATGCGGGAAAGTCCATCAGGCAACAGGCTTTTGACCGACTCAAATCCGAGTTGAAGGACCGCACAGAGATGCTCTCGAAAAATGGATTTGTCAATTACTTTCCGGTGCACGTCATTGGCGGCGGCGGTGTCTCATTGTGTGAAATGGGCGCTCACCTCCTCCGTGGGGACTATTGCAGTGTCCTCAGGGGCCACCTGCAACTCGAAGCCGAACGGCATCCGGTGTCGTATGATCATTACACGCAGGCACTCGGCGCACCGCAGGATTCACTTGTGGCGCGACTTGAGGCATGGAGCTTAGCAATGCTCGCATTTCGGGACTGCAAAGAATTTCGGAAGTTCTTGCAAAGTATGATTCGTTTACTTCGAGAGGGGAATCGATGGGAAGACATGGCGAAGCTTCTGATTACATCAGAAAGCTTCCTGGACGAGCATGGCAGCAGGTACTTGATAGCCTTCCGGGCGTACGTGTGGAACTGTATGGCAAATCGGAGACTGCAGCGAAGCTATACGGATTCATCTCAATCTGAGAAAAAGTTCACTGTGCTTCCCGGGGACATTGTCTGTCTTCAAACGGCAGATGAGAAAAAATACCATCGAGTACTGGATGAGCGTGACGCCCTGGGATACTCGATGGCGGACGTTGTCTTGCCCGTCATTGGGGATGGAGATTTCTCCACCCTTCCAGGCATTCGCAATGACAACACTGTGCGCGTGGACTTTCCCGAACACTGTGAATACACGATGCTCCTCGAGAAACTTCAAATACCGTCGACGGTGTGGGGGGCAGAAAATCAAAGGCTCACACACAGTGCTGGGGGGTCGTACTTTCGCCCGGTGGTGGTCAAACCCCAGTCCATGGCATGGCATCTCATCAGAGATCCAAACTCCACAGTGGCTTTGAAGTCTGACCTTTTCTGCCTCCAAGAAGGAAATGCGCTGCTCCATTCACCTTTTGCGTACAATCAGTCGGAGAATGATGAATTCATCTCGGCTGTTGATGAGGACATGGAGCATCCGGAAGAAGCACTTCAGGTGTACAAACGTATTCGAACGCCGAGCCCTCTCAATCAAACTCCTCGATTTACGAAAGCCATGCAATACATTCAGCATGTGGCCGACAATACGCTCTCAATGAAATACACGCCACAGTCGCATCCGTTCAAGGGCGTTCAACGTCCGCGGACAGTCCAGATGCTTCCATATCGAAGGGAGGACCGGTGTACGCTTGTCCTACGCTTTCGCTTGCCGAGTGGATCATACGCAGCCATGGTGCTGCGGGAAATTTGCGACGTCGTTTATTACAAAAGTTTCAATGAGATGTTCTAGCGTTGGAGTTCGTTCAGTGCGAAACCTGGCTCTCTTACTGCAGCACAGCAGCTTTCTCCGATTTTCCCAAGGAGTTTATCCACACTATCCAAACTTTTTGTCTATCGCATTACAGTTTATAAACTCTTTTTTAATTTCATTTGCACAATAGAACCCAAAATGTACATTATAGGATTCTTTGCATGTGACGACCGCATCGGTAGAGTTGACTGATCGACGCTTACCCAGCAAAGCTTGATGGAGTTTTTCATATTCGGACTGGATGACCTGGAAAGCATATGTGGAATTCGATATATTCCTGCTGATATATCGGCATGGAAAGACGCCACCTTTAACGCTGATAATAAAGTTGATAAACTTATGTGGCTATTTCGAAACGAGGAACACTGCGCTTTGAGATTCTCGCGCACACTATGAAAAAGCTTGCAATGCTCGGCAATTCTCTCGATGGAATAATTAAGCTGGCAGACTTCCCCGAGCAAATGGATGTCCTATGTCTTAATTGCAACAACCTATATGAAAGTTTCTATCTCGACAGCCTCCCGGTAACAATCAAAAAGGCAAATCTGAGTAGAAACTACTTCACCGGTGAAATATCACTCGAACATCTCCCAGAAGGGCTGCAATCGTGCAGCTGACCCTAAAATGGGTGGTTTAAATAGGTAGAGAATCGGCGGTTTCAATCATAAATTTATATGTTTTATAGGCGTTCACTATTGTTTCGCCTTATTTTTCGTCTAAAAGATGCAACTCACGTATGAATTTTTAACATAGAATATGTGCAACTTTTCCTTCTCTGCATATAGTTCGCCTGACAGTTCTGTGATCCCAACGTCAAGATATGTTATTGATTCTGGAATGCGAATGTGAAATATGTTTCGACGGAATTTTGATTTTTATTAAAATAGAAAAACGAAACTCGCGGCGGCAATTGAGTCGACAACCCCACTGTACACTAGAGGCTCATGCATGTGAAGCATGGCGGGGAACTCGTCAGATCGAAAAAGCCGCTGAGCTTGTTTTTTTTCTCCTAGTGTGTAAACTAGGCTCACTTTTTGGGGGTTGTTTGTCGTCCTTCGCGCAAGCCATATTCCGTGCCTTTCTGCCAAGTGTCCGTAAGAAAGATATCACGGAAGACGTTGCTCTGGCGAGACAACGTCTGGCTGCATTGAGGGTTGGCCCAGCGCGGTGGGCGGTGGTGGGGGGGGGGGTGCAGTTGGAGGAGAGGATCCAGCCGGTGGCTGGTCCTCTTTAGACTCTCGGTCAGGGAGCAGGTTGAACGCGTCCGCGAGGAATTCGGGAACGCGCCGCTCGAACCACTGTGTGGGATCCCCTGGTGGGCGGATGCCATGCTTGATACGCAGCGCGGCGAAACGTGGGCAGTGGAAGAGTAGGTGTTCTACTGATTCCTCACAGTCGCTAGGCCGGTGGTTTTTCGGCACTCTCCGGTCAAAGTCGTGGGTACGGCGCAAATGCATCGTGAGTCCCCCTTTGGTGCCGCTCGCAAAGCTGCACAGATGGCACTGATGTCGTTGTGGTGCGGAGGGCGTCGCAGGTTGGTCTGCTGGTCTTGCTCGCTTCATCCGTGCGGCGGCACGGTGCGCCTCCACCACATGCCGGTTCACACCTGCGACCGTAGGACATATCCGCGTGCAGTATGGGCACTGCTGTGGTGTATTTGGGGCGCGCGGTGGAGCAGGCGGCGCACGCTGGAGGAGACGAAGTGCTTCTTTGCGCTCATAGCCGTGCGTCGAGATGAGGTGATTTCGTTTTTTATAGCGCAATTTGAAAATTGCACGTGCCTTTCGACACGTATGCGCATGCTCTCTGCTTTTCGCGTTATTCATGTGGGCTAATCTCATCCCGCGGATTGAAAACAAACAGAGGATTAGTAGATGTCTTCCCTCGTCTCGCCACCAAGGAGATTCTCCCCTTGGAAGTAATTTGGCGGTTTCCCGAACCTCCCCAAGGGCTGGGTACTGGTCCTGACCTACCACCTTGCGATGGCCATCAATAGGGTCGGCGCCAAAACAGAAACACGACGAGGGGTTTAAAAAGGTTCTTAGCTTCCCAAAAAACTGGGGTACTGGTCCAACCCACCACGGAGAGGTGTCCTTTCGTCGGGTTAGGAGAAGAGGTGATTCACCCCTGTGGACCGCGAAGTGAGAACAATGGAGCACTCAGGGCATGCCACCGGGTCGTTGGTGCGCCCGCGCTTTCGGCGCCTATCGACATTTGTTTGAAGAGGGGGTGTCGCGGGAGGATCAGAGCAGAAACGGCAACTCTTCTGTTCCGACTGATGAAACAAACGGTGAAGATCACCCCAGTGCGGGGACCAGTTTGTACGAGCCTGGCTTGCCAGGCAATCGAGGAGGCGCACACCAGTAAGGTGTTTGGTCTTGGTTGGTTGGACTCCAACCACTTGCCGACGATGCGTTTGGCGCGCTTCCAGCTGTGTCGAAGCTTCCGCTGAGAGTTTTGCTTTGGCGTGGTGCACCCGTGTGCTGCATTTGCGGCTGCGGCTGCGAGCTCGTTTCCTGGCACACCGCGGTGGCCAAATACGAACTGGAGGCGGATCTTCACACCCCGGCCGGCGAGACAGTTGAGCATCGCAACGCACTCCGTAAATGTGGAGTTGGTCTCGCATGCAGTATGGCTTTTGAGGGCCATCAGGAGAGACTGGCTGTCTGTGGCGATTATGAGACGCTGACCACGGTGAAGGAGCTTGTCAGCGATGACGCGACGTAGGCCGGCATGGAGAGCCAGACTTTCCGAGCGAAAGCTCGAGCGCCCCGTACCACCGACCGATACCGTTTTGAATCGCTCTTTTCCCTGTTTGAATATGAGGGCTGCCCCGGCGACCGAAGATGTTTCTTTGGCGTAGGACCCGTCGGTCTAGATTTCGTAGTCAGCTGGATGGCGGTGAGCGACTGCTTCGCCTGAGGCTCTCTGCTTTAAGGCGTCGTCCATTTCTTTGGTGACGGCCTCGAGAGTCCAGGGACGGACAATGATCCGATGGTTGAGCGGCGGAGCATCGGCGAGCGGCTCCACGGATCCATACGCTTCCGTAATTTCCGTATGGAGTTTGCCAATGTCGCTGGACGGCGGGAAGCATCGAGCGACAATGTCACCTCGAAAACCACCACGAAGAGAAGACAACAGGAAGAACTGAGCTGTCATTAGAAACGGTTAGTTCCGCTAGTCTGTAAACACTACCAGTGAGTGTAAAGAAGCTTCACACCACTTCATCGGCAAGATGTATGGAAGTTTGCAACAGGTATCTTTCAAAGCGACGTGTCATCAGCTGACAGATGTTTGCCATGTCTCGGCGAGTTTTCAAGTCGATCGTTCCAGTGATATCGCTGCTCAACCTTTTGGCGGTCATTTCGTGTAATTGGTACTCCCTTGTGCATAACCTACTTTCCTTGTATCACAATAACGCATAATGAATATGTACTTCTCTGTTCAAGTTCATAAAAACACTCATTTTTGAAAAGCAACGTTTTTTCGGGAAAATGTGTCAAAACACTGTGCCTGGGGCGGTCTTCGGGTGACGCCTACAAGCATTTGCATTCACTTTTCTTCCGTAAGAAAATAAAAAGCGTGCAATGGAGATCCAGTTTTGCAAGAAATTGGCAAAACCAAACCCTGTAAGTTGACGGGAGCTTACTCACATATGGTGCAGCAAAAACTTTATATTGGTAAAACTCGAGGCCAACAATTTCTTTTTCTTTTTATAAAAGTGCAATTTGATTGATTGTTCAATTTGCACGTGCCTTTCGAGACGTATGCACATGCCCTATGTTTATATGGTCATTCGTTTGGGTTAATTGCATCCCCGCTTTAATCCACACAGAATGAGTGGACGTTCTCTCGTCTCGTCACCAGGAGGATCCGCGACCCCTCATAGCAACAAACGGCGGTTTCCTGAACCTCCCCACAATAGCGTACTAGTCCTGACCCACCACCTTGCGGCGGCCGTCGATAGGGTCGGCGCCAAAACAGAAACACGACGAGAGTCTGGAAGGCTCGATGGGGTACTGGTCCAATCCACCACGAAGAGGTGGCCTTCCATCGGGTCAGCAAACAATTTCTTGAATTAGCAAGACGAAGAGCGGCAAAGGGTAAAAGTTGCGGGCTTAGATGATAGAATATACGCGTATATTCACTACATGTCGAACTCCGCGTTCGGTACCCTCCAAAAAATCGATTCGAATTGCAGATTCTCACAATATAGAGAACTTCAAGGCATCTTGGAAAGAAAAATTATACTCCGATGAACGTACAAGACGGTCCAGAAATACATAAACAGACACGTTTCAGTGGAACTCTAGTGCGTGGAGACTCATACACTGATAGACTAACCGAAATTTCCGATTCTCTCGTTGTGTTCATTTTCTCAACGCTACAAAAAGAAAAATGCCCAAAATGAACGAATATACACAGCTTATATCAAAGTACAAACGTGAGGTGCCACCGGTTCACGAAGCTGGGTGAGATACTTGCTATGCAGCTGCGTGATCAAGCAGTCGCACTTTTGACTGGTTTCTTTTTCTTGCTTTCTGCCTTTTTATCAGAAACCTTTTTCTTTTCCTTCGGCTTCTTAGTCTCGGCGGATTTCTTCTCTGCGCTTTCTTCGGCTTTCGCACTATCATTATTTTCTGTTTTTGTCTGGCGATTGGGTTGGCCAGCTGGTGATTGGTATGACATCGATGGAAAATTTCTGTAGTCTCGTCGGAACAGCGTCGTAAACTCCTGAACTGTGGTTGCCGCACGGTAGTCGCTAACGACCAAGCACTTCTTCAGTTGGGCCCAGAATTTGTTGACGACATCAACTCTCTTCTTTTCGCCACCGGCTATATCGTTCAGCTCATTTTCCATCTGTCCAGTAAAGTCGATTCGGACAAAGCTCTGGTAATGCTGCCGTGCAAAAGCGCTCGCTGCCTGTCCATTCGGGCCCAGCCCAAGCTTCCCTTTTGCGTCGTGGTACTTTGTATAACCTCGCTCATTGAGCTTTTGGAGCGTTGTTGCGTACGTCGAAGGCCTGCCAATGCCTGCGTCTTTAAGGGCAGTGATAAGCGTTCCCTCCGTGAAGCGGGACGGCTTGGTATCTGAGTGGCGTGCGACCGTGACGGATGACACACCGATGTCTTCGGCGCGGAGAGAAAGCAGCTCTTCGTATTTCACCTTTGACTCGGTTTGGTCATTTGTTTGTTTGCTCTGTATAATTGATTCGTCAAAGGCTTGCAAATAGCCGAACTCGCTCACATATGACTGCGACACCTTCGCCTGCACGGGGGTCGAATCGAGCGTGAAATTCATCGTCACTGTCACAGTTTTCGTTGCCACTGGAAGCATGCGGCTCGCAACGGTGTGGTCGTGAATCAGCGCGTACAAGGCACGGACATTTCCCTCCTCGACTTGGACCTTCGATGGGAGCTTCCGGATCTCTGTCGGTCGAATTGCCTCATGGGCTCCCTCGGCGTTCTTTGAAACTTTACGCACTCGTCTTCCCGCAAACATCATTTTCTCTCCGTACTGCTGCTTGACGTAAGCCGCAATGTCGTTCTCAAAGTCCTCGGAGAGACGCTCTGAGTCTGACCGCGGATATGTGATGAGTCCCTGGGTGAAGAGTGCCTGTGCTGCGGCGGTAACGGCGTCGCCTTTAATGCGAAGAATGCGGGAGGCTGAATCGATGAGCGACACCATGGTCAGCGGCGCCGGTGGGCTCTTCGATTTGGTCGACTCGGTGATTGTAACCGAATCTGGGGTTTTCCCACTCAGCCCTTTCGACAACTTGGCCACAGCCTCGGCGCACTCGGCCTCTCGCTCATATATGGTCGACAAATCATCGCAGAAGGCGCCTTTGAGCTCTCGCGCGGCGCCGCTTCGACTCTTCAGGGAGAAGGATGGCTCGATGGAGTACGTATACGTCACACCGCGGTTTTCGTATTCTTGAATCGAACCTTCGCGCTGCTCGATCAAGTTGAGCGCCGGTGTTTGCACACGTCCGATCGACCGGCAGTTTTTGTTGCGGAGCATCAGATGATTACTCGCGACAAAGCCAAACATTCGATCGATAATATGACGGGCGAGCGCGCTTTCCACGAGGTGCTTATCGACGAAAAGCTCTTGACGATTCATATAACCTTTCACAATCATTTCCTTCGTCATTGCGTAGAAGTAGGCGCGCGAAAAGTACGGGGCTTTTTCCTTTGGGAAGAGCGCATCATGGACATGGGCCGCAATGAGCTCTCCCTCGCGGTCGGGATCGGATGCCAACACCACCTCCGAAATCAGCGGATGGGCGATGGCGGTCCGGATCATCTCAATGCAGCTCTTCTTCTCGGGCGTCAGCTGCCATTTCACTCCAAACGATTCGTTGAGCTTGACATCAACCATCTCCATGAAATGGCCGATGGTTGCCATCACCTTTACGCGCTTCATGCCCTCTTGGCTGCTTTCGATGAGCGGGCGCAGGTGACTCTCGATGAGCTTCACTTTATTCGGGGATTCCACAATGACAAGAACGGTGCTGGTCGTTGGTTTAAATGGATATTTAGTAGCCTCCGTCTGAAAACGGTTGTTTAGTTTCAGACATAAACGGGTGAACATTTTTGGCAAATCTCTAGTGAAAGTTTCGAGTGGAATGAAATAGAATACAAACGGCCAGATGTTATAAACGATGTATAGACATGTGCGACTCGATGGACAGATATCAGTGCGGAAACCGATTTTTTTTTTCTCTGAAAGATCCGAATACTTGCAAGGAAAAGCATTATCTGCTTCTGCTGAGTCATCACACCAAATATACCGAGTATACTTTTCCCCAATGGTAGAAGCAAATCACAATTTCGCTATACAATAAGAAACGCTGCCATAGAAATCCAATAAAGAGAGTCGATTGGAGCAATACTTTCTCTTTGTCCTTGCTGGTGATAGCCTTGTGACAGGGTTGAGTTGCAGAGAAGGCGATATTGTTTTTGGCTGCAATTCACAAATAAATCTTGTGCCACTGCAAGGCATACTTTATCCAAGTTACGCGAGATGTATGTTCGTTCTTCACTGCAGGTATCCGGTGAATAGGCTTTATACAAGGCTTGCATTTTGCCCTCTAAGTGAAGGGTACCCTCGCGAGTTGGATGACAAGAGAATTCATCATCCACCGAAGGAAATCCTGGTGCTTGTGCCTTGCCGGGGTGGCGATTTTCTTCCAGATATTTTAAACACTTTTCTGAAATTGGCCATCCGATTTTCGGTTCTTGAAGTTGATGAAATGACAGAAGTTTTTCGATTGGGTATAAACTTATGTCTCCTTTGACCGACTCACTCCGTGCGGCGCTGCGAAATGGATGAAAGAACACACGTCGAACACCATCCGACAGCCAGCGAAGAATTGGCGATGTGTGAATGGAAACATTTTGAAGCGATTCGCTGTATAAAAGTCTCGTACAATTTTGGTCTCCATAGAGCCCTATGCCCTCAGCGGAAGGTCTCGCTGCCATGACAAGTGCGCTTCCTTTCTTTGAAGTCCACAGTGATGAGCCATTTCTTCCAACGAGATGCAATTTCCCATGGGCAGTAAACTCAAGCGTTTGGGCATTTTGGCCAGTGGACTTCCATATTCGGCGAAGCTTGAATGGGTCTTCTTCCCACGTGTAGAGCGCCAAATCGACATTGAAGAGCAACAAGGCTGATTCACTCACGATTGCCTCCCCAGGATAGAGTTTTTGGTGCCGAAAGAGCGCTTTTATATTCGCGGAAGGTACCGAATGCTGCAACTTATTGGATGGGTTATTGACTTCCAACTTGATGGAATATACTGGGCTGACTGTACTCGAGTCGTCTTGATACACTGCAAGCGCGCAATCACCGTTATAGACAAGATATTCTCCGGCCAACAAACATTCGCTATGTAGCATATGTATTGTTGCGCCGCTTTCATCCAGGAGCGAAACTCTCCCATCGGGGGCAAAATCAAGTCTGTCAATTTCCCTGGAAAATTCTTTGGATATTAACTCACCAGTGTGAAAGTTGTGAAATTGAAGTACTCCAGGACATGATATCGACATGGCACCTGAGGAAGAAACCAAAGCGCTTCCGCGATGGAGCTTCTCGCCTCTTCGTATGTGCCTGATGGAGGTGCCCTTCCGAAAGTGCATCAAAGTGCATGCTGATGAGTTGAGAAAAGCGATAAATCTATTCGGGTCAGATCCACGAAGGATGATTACTCTCTCTGGGATCTCACTTTCGTCAGAATTATGACTTGTCTTTTCGAGTATGACTTGGTCATCGACGTGGCTAACAACGCGGAACTCGGCGTTTTGTGACAATGAGGCAATCGTACTCGTAACGGTATACGTGACACGAGCGCGAGATAAAGCTGACATATCAAACTCTATTCGGACAACTACTCGACTCTCTCGCGTCGTGCAAAATCCAACAAAAGAGATACTTTCAATCTCGTGAATGCGCTCTGAATCTGAAGAAAATATGACTCGCTCCAGCGCCGATTTTCCAGAAGAGTCCTTCGTTACCAGTGTGTCGTCTATCCATTTCGTCAGTTCATTTCGTGTCGAAAAATAGGATGCCTCTGGTGCTCCCATTGGAAGTGCTTTCATTTGGCCCTTTTCCCTGAAGGAAAACTTCCGCAATGCCTGAATTCGATATATTGTCGCACGATACAGTTCCGGGAGAATTTCTCGATTGAATATCCTTCGATTGCCGATGCGAATATACACAAGTCCGCCGACGTAAAAATACACCAGGCCATGGATTTCCATAAAGGAAACCGCATCCTCATCCGCTTTGAAGAAAACGATTGCAGTGGCGCTCGCAAAACTGATCACGGGCCCACCGAAGCGATTGACGTCAAGTGTGAGGATAGTCTGGAGCATTGGCCGGACAGCGCCAGTCAAGGTAGGATGAAAGCTTGGAGTAAACCACTCACTTTTTTGAAATGTCCAATCGCTGCTTTTGCCCTTTGAGGGGCTCGGCGGACACTGGCAAGTTGTTAATGTACAGTTCTCAGCAGCACTTTGGTATTTGAAACCGGTGCATTTCTTCAGCGCCGTACACTTGGCAGCGCAATCGTGGACATCGATCCCCTGAAACGATGGACCGGAAAATCGTGCGAATGTTTTCCCCGGCAAAAGTGCAAAATCTCTCGGGACTGCAAGCAAATTGGAAGTGCCGACAGTTGTAAGGCCGTTGCTTTCGGTGTATTGAATGCCGCCTTCGAATGATCCGCCGAAAATTGCAGTGAAACTGAGCGGACAGACAGTGTTCACAAGGGCTAAAACGCGGAGATCCATCCGAACTTTTGGTTGGATTTCAAATGGAATGCCGCCGATCGACAGGTAGATTGGTGTCCAGCTGTAGCTTCCGATGGTTCGCTTAAATCGTGTAAAATAGTAATCCAGCCGAAGTTCGGGTGACATGGAAAGCAGTAAAGTGCCCTCAACGACTATCAGCAGTCTTTTTAGTCGATAATTTCGGATTTGCATTTCAAAACGAACGGTTGGAAGGATCGTGACATTGCAGGAAGAGCACATCCATCGAAAGAGATTCTGTCGACTCAACGGACGATTTGGAAAGCGGATGTGCCATGGCTTTGATGGACGAATGAGCTTTGTTCCGTACGAATCGTACGATCCGGTGGAAAGGATCGTCGACTGCTTTTCGATGGGTTTGACTTGCGGCACTACAGGGGAGTAATTGGCGTGCATTGGAGATTGTCGTTCGTTCCGAAATTCTGGCCGCAGACACGACCCGGCGTTTGACGTGTCCCAATCATTATGCATGTCTGAAAGCATATTCGATTCAAAAGTGATATCCGCATGTGCGAACATTCCGTACGGCTGTTCCTCCTCGCCGTGAATGTCAACGCACAGGGGAGAACCTTCCGTGGGAATGATGTTTTCCACTCGAAAGAGAAAAGGCCGATCACTTTTGGTGCATCGAAGCGAATGGTGGGAGAAGAGGATGTCTCCCGGCTTGACCGACCGAAGAAAGCGAACCAATTTTCCAGGATCGTCAAATCGGATTTGAATTTTCCCCTTGTCGTGGTAGAAGAAACTACTGGCCGTCCGTAGCTCGACATAGCGATTTCCATTGCACTTTGTGACGTCATACTGTAAGCGGACGAATTGCTGTTCATCCTGTGACGCGTATTCGAATTCGTGAATGTGGTTTCCTCGATCTTCATGGCCTCGGTGAAATCCATCGGGAGCGCATGCGTGCTTTGCCGTGAAAAATAGGAAAACCAATGCTATGGGAATCACGCGAAATCCGATTTCTGGTTTGGCCATTCGCTCCCGTCTACAGCGGGAAAGCGTCGTCTCATGCATTGCGGTGCATATCGCTTAGTCGACCGTGATGAAAAAAGGGAGAAACAATTTTGTGAATGCGTTGGAGATTTAAAACACTTCTATTCAACTACAAGATACCATCATCGGGTTAATTGACAAAACTTTCCTGCTTTTTCATCCACAAAAGCACACTATTCGTGAGTGCTCCAGCAATGACTTTGCGCTGCGCATCGGCGACGTACCTTTTGCCAAATTGTTCTTTGCTTTGGCTACTTTCAGCAATTCTTTTTTTGATGAGATCGATGCGAATTTGTTCCGCTTTGATCAAACTATGAAGCGGCTCTTCTTTTTCGATCCGAGGAGCGTCCTGTTCGAGGTGTCGAAGCGCGAAAATTGGATCTCGCGATTCCGTGTCGAGAATATGAGACGCCAAAAGGAAGTTTTGATGAATGATATTGGTCCGTCGCTTGTCGACGATTCGCGCACAATTCTCATTGCCGAGCGGATCTTTAATGGCGAGTGAGAAAAAGGGAGGCTTTTCTTCCTTTTGATTTTTCGGTGTGTTCCACCCCAAATCCTCCTTTCGCATATTCTTCGTAGTGACGTTGATGACACCGGTGTCAAAATCAAAAACATGCGCGTAGTAATTGATAAAGTGATAGTAGAGATATCCAAGGTCCTCAGGGTCAACGTCTTTTTGCCTCAGCGGAACATATTTTGGCTCTTTTGGTAAGAGAAGTGGCTCGACAAAATCCATCTCAGGGTCGATCGGCTGCACGCGGCCTGTTTGCATGAGAAAGTGTGCCAGCATCACCGTGTAGCAATACGTTGCCAGAAAACCTTCGGTGGAGTGAATGTTATGGCAACGCTTCCCCCACCGTCGAAGGGCGAGGAGAAGATGCCGAGCGCCCGGATATGACAGCAATATCTTTCGGAGCATAAATGTATTCTGTACCCCCATTGAATTGAAACAGAGATCGAAAGGGTACCGATAGAGTTCCGGTCCATCCCGTGAGTCAGATGGCTGGCGCATATTGAGCTCAACACTGCAATGATCCTGGATATGAGCCATCGCGTGGGTGGCATTGAGGGTTGTTTCGAATGTGACAGTCGCTGATTGAAGGTTTTTCATCCAGCGAATTTGGACAGTACTGCCGTACCTCCCCCGCAGACGATCGAAGAAGGAATCGCATTCCATAGAGCTCAATGGCCTGCGAAAGATAAAAGAGCACGTCCGGCTTCCTTCACTGCTGGTCTGAGCGGGCTGCGTGTTGACTGTTCGATCGCAGCGTAGAATAGGTATGAAGGCGCGAGGAATAGCCATTGGTCGCAATCCCATGCGGCGTAATTCCTTAGAGACTGATTGGACCACAAGGGCAGCTTCTTCGTGACTCGGCTCGATCTCTCCAACAGCTGCCATATCGAGATCTCCGGAGACCTCGAAAAAACCCAGCGATACGATTCCGCCGAAGAAAAGCACATCAAGCTTGTAACCCATCGCATGCAGGATGCTTTCCAGCTGGCTTCGTGCTCTCAGGCAATCCTCAAAAGAAGATTTTCCGGCATCTTTGAAAGCGTTATCTTTCACGATTTGACTTCCGAGAGTTTTGAAATATTTGCTTCCCTTCTCCGGCATGTGCTTGCACTTGCCACTGATAATGCTTTCCCATTCTAACCGATGGCAGCTTTTCAATCGGCGTATTGATCCGTGGCGAAACATCTGTAAAATATCGCCCAAACAGGCCAACAGAAATACAAAGAAACGTTTCGGTCACCAAACCTTTTCAGCAAATATCAAGTGGAAGCATAAAAACATGGTCAAATTAGCATTTCCTTCTTTTTCATTAATTTCTCCACTTCGTTTCTTCGCTCATTCAGACGCATAATTTGCTGCCATACAGTCGACAGCGCAAGAAAGTTGTCCTGAACTATTCTCCGAACAGTTTTGCTCGTTGCTTTTTGTGATTCTGAAAAATAAGTGGAATCACTTGATTCATCACCGCTATTCGTCAGTTTACCTACTTTGGCGACCAGGGTATACACCTCACTGAAAATCGCCTCCAATGACCCGAGAATTTCCCATCTTTTCTTGGCACGTGTGGCATTGACGTTGGCGCAAGCTGCAGAGCCGATGTTTGACTCTGCATGCATTTTTGTATGGAAAAAATTGTCTGTCCCTGAATCTTCTCGAACAAGGACCATGACATCGGATCGAAAAAATGGTGAGAAGATCGGCTCAACCTCTTTCTTGAGCGCCTCCAGCCCACTTTCAATTGTACTGAAAAGGCACAAAAGTGACTCTTTTTTTCGAGTGAAGGATTCATGAAGTCTTTTGATAGCGTCAATACTTACAGTCGCTGACTTCACCATCCGATTTATCTTCCGGTTTGCCTCATCATGGCTTCTCACGTCCTTGAGCAAATCCTGAAATGTGCCTTCGTTGGCCTCAGCTTTTTTCGTGAGCTCTGCGATTATCCGCCCAAGTGAGCATCCTTCCAAAGTCTCTAAATTGCTCTGCGGGTTGCTCGACGCTTTCAAGTGATTCTGGAAAGACTCGTCTTGCTTTTTTATGATTAACTTGGATTCGGCTGCAAAAGTATCTCGAGAGACGACCTTTGCCTGTGTTGGAGCTTGGTTGCTTGGTGGAAAGAGGCCACCAGCCATGCCAGCGCCAAATGGCGTGGTACCGAAAGTACCCCCAGCACCGGGAGCGCCAGGCATGCCAAATGTATTATTTCCCATCGAACTGCCAATCGACGGCATAAATGTTGATGGCCTGCCAGCCTGGCCTCCTAGACTAAATACGTTTTGCTGTGGAGCCGCCGAAGTACCTCCAAACATGTTTGTGCCAGCAGCTGATTGGGATACGCCTCCAAATCCTGACAAGGGTGGGTTTTGAATGTTTGTACCCAACGAGCTCCTATTCGGTTGGCCAAAATTTGAGGTCGTATTTGTATTTCCAAAAAGACTTCCGGCTGGCTGTGATTGCTGAGCTGTTGTGTTTGGCCATGCATTCGTTGTTTGGTTTGGCTGGCCAGCTCCAAACAAGCCAGTTTGCTGTGGTTTTTGAAGGAAGCTCATTATATGAAGAAAAAAGCTGGTATATTAAAAGAGAGTAGGCATGAATAACCCAAGTTAAAAAATGAACGAGCATTGACGAGTCAAACACCCTGCGGTGACCCCATAGACAAATTCTCACCCGGCTCGAAACAAAAGCACCGCAATGTCATGAACGTAAAAGTAGATGAAGCATCCGTCCTCGTGTGTGACAAATGAGCCAAAGTTACGCCCCACAATGCAGTGCCAGGTGGGGCCATGTAATTCATCAAAGTGCTTTTTAACATACTTAGCAATGTCTCTCTGAATGGTGTGTTTCTCCAGCGCCTGCATGGTGATCTCTCGCGCATCTTGCTGGAGTGACTCGGTCATGTCAGTGCTTTTCACTGTGATGATTGGCTTTTTATCACTCATTGTAGAGAGCTAATCGCGCGATAATAAAAATGAAACACCAGATGATGACCGAACCGAACGTGCTACACTGATCAATTAGGCCTCAAGCCAAAGCAAGAGACGGGTCAGCATCTCGTCACTTGGGCGGATTTTGTTATTTAAAAACAATGATAATGAGGCGGAAGATATACCGATTTCGTTTGCGACTTTCCGTTGTGAAAGTCCTTGGGCGAGTTGGGTTCGTCTCAACGCGTCTCGTAACTTTTGATCTTCCGAGCACAAGACAGCTCGAGTGGGTTTGACGACTCGCTCCGACTCGAGGAGGTTCGCCTGGTAATAAAATAGATACTCCTCGCCTGCATAGGGTGAAATGGTCTTCTTGAAGCATTTCGATGAGGAGGAAAGAGTCTCGTCAATTGTATCATCCAAACGACCGGGACCGATCATGAACTTTGAAATGTACGCGATTTGGTCGCTATTGCTCATCTGATCAATGTTCCGTTTCTTCATTCTCCATGGAGTAAAGCATATGCGTGGATTCTTATGGTATCTTCCGTTTTTGTATGCGCTGGAGTCTTGAGCGGATGAACCGCTACTCCGGGGAGCTCCAGTGAATTCCCAGATATACATTTCTTCCTTGGAAGAGTTCACTCCCTCATTTCCATCGTCAAGATGAATAGCATCTTCAATCAGTATTCGTCTGCACTTGCTGAGCTTCCAATTCACTTCGCTATGGGTACTTTTGTGAATATCATTCATCTTTTCGGAATACTTTTGGACTTGGCTCCGAAGTCTATATATACGTGAGTCATCACATCTTTGAATCGTCAAAGGGTGACTCTCCACAAGAGGAATGTCTTTGTAATCCGGACACCCTTCCCAGCTCTGACCGAGTGCAAGTCCACTGAGAAAAACCAGCAGATTCACGTTCTGTAGGGAGAAGTGCATACAATGGCCATCTTCTGAAAGACGTGAGGTTTTGAAGGAGTTTGGGTAATTGAATGGTTGAGTCCGAGTTTGCGATATTTCTACTGGAGTCGAAACAGTACAACTCAAAGTTTCCAGGGAAAGAAAATGATACAGAGATATATCACATCTGCTTGAATGGTATTCTTTGACTCGAGTGTCCGGTTTGAGAAAGCTCACAATGCGAAGAACCCAACGTTCATGTGCTAGAGACTCACAATCGCTGACCTTTCCTTTGGTAGCTTCATGAATCAAACACCTCGACGAGTGACAAGTATAGACATCTATTTGGGTATTCTCGCAAAAGAGCTTTTCGTAAAATTGAAACTTATGCCTCCCATGGCAAAGCTTTTGCCCGTGTGGCGGATTCAAACATGGGAAAAGCATACCGTGAAAGAGTTTGCTTGGTGGAAACGGCCAAATTTTCATAAAAGTTCTGCTGTTTGAAGAGTGAGTCAATGCTTCTCCTTGAACTAAGCATTTCTCCCACGCTTCGGCAAATTTGGCATCTTTCGTATCGAGAATATGGAAATGGCGAATATTCTGATGATTAAGAATCTCTGCGTATTGGATGGGATCGAGTGCTTTCAAATGGATATCTCCATCCCAGATATGGTCCATGCCCATTCTTTCAGATACAGACTCACATTGTACTGTAAAATAGATCTATTAACGCACCGGAAGTGAAAGTGAAAAAAGAAGTCGATTTAATGTTGATTGTCTTTGTCAGTATGATTGACATCCTCTCTCTTCCAAAAGAGCCCAGTTGTACGTTTCGTAAGCAAACGAAGCACAACGTACAACGCGAACGCCAAACCACCCATCCACAGTACTCTGACGTACTATTCATTCATCTCTCTGTTTTTGGCGTTTTGCATCGCAGTTTATCAATCCTCGAAGACAAGTAATCCACCAAGGAATAATAGTTTATCGTGTTTTTTGAATGCTCGAGAAACCAATATTTCTGGGGGATAAGCTCAGTGATTGGGGAAGACGCAGATAACACTGTCTTCTGGAGATTACATAGTGGCATAAATAAGCGTGAATTCACGAGCTTTTCCAAGATCCGATCCACTGCCGCTGCTCTCTCACTCGACGACGTTTGCGGTTCAACAACATAAAGCATATTTCCAAAGCTAATGATAGCGAGTCTGTCGTCTTGCCTTTCCAAACTCTCGGAAGCTAAGGGCAAGATGCTACCAGAGATATCGAATACCATCGGGTATATCATCGCAACATACGAAGATAAATCCAGTGAAAGCAGTCGGACAAGATTCACCGCCTGTAGAGCACTCAGCTGTGAAGTATCGGGACCGTTGACAAACGCCTCGCTGTTACAAACAGCACACAAGAGAGCTGGTATATTCTTCAGTGAAGCTGGCACAATGAGCTTCTCTCGATGGGCGAGCGAGCCGGATGTGCACTTTTGATTAAAGTGGTTGACAAGGCTTCCGAAACTATCCAGTGCACGCAACATTGGCTTGGCAAGCGTTATCAAAGCGCCGCGGGCTGCCATTCGCGCCCATATATTCGAAAGCGCTATACCGTCGAGACTATTGTAGATCCTGTCGATTTGGCCACTGACTGGCAGCTGGAGCGTATGTACCAAAATACGCCGCTCTCGGTGACAGGTTGTGTAAAGGAGCGCCACTTGAATGACACAATATGGAGACTTGAGCGCTTCGACGTCATACTTGAGTAGAAACGCATATGCGGCGTGGCGTTGGCACGAGCTTATGACGTGTAAATCAGGGTTGACTGCAAACGAACTTCCAAAGGCGTCCGAAACACTGACTCCATCGGACACACGAACCCTGAGGACACACTCAAGTGCACAAGTGGAACCCATGAGCAGACGAACAATTTTTGGAATATCCATTGAAGCATTTTCCGCAGTGAAATTGCTCATTTCACCACCGCTATTGAGTGCCAATTGATAGAAATTCTTTGGTTGGGCGACATTTGACTTGAGATGGAGCACGAGGTCGATTCCGATGTTTTTCTTGGAACAAAAATTGGTCACGTGGGAGATAAATGTACCCTCCGGATCATCAGCTGAATTCCCCCCGGCATCCCGTAAAAAACGATCTGAGCTCAAAGTAGAAGTATTGCAAAACATGACAGCTTTCCCGCCGGTATTTTCAAGTAACCTCAGTGCTACTAGGAGAGCAGCTCCGAATGAAGCAGAAGACTCACTCGATCGCAACAGGGCCACATGCTCAAGTGATCGTGTGCAATTTTGGTTTGTTTCATGGAAAGCATGGAAATAGTGACTGATCGGCGATGGAAGGTCGATCCCAATACTCGCTGAGTCCTCATCAATGGTAATTGGAATAATCTCATCGACGAGCCCCGAAAGCTGCTGCGATATCCCCAACTTCAAATCATAGACTTGAACAAATCGTCCATATGTCACCAATGCAAATGCAACATCCTGCCGCTCAGGTTCTCTCATGAGAGACTGAATGGCCCCAATCACATGTTTTGGTACATTTGCATCACACGAATCTGCGGTATTCTCGACCACAAAGACATAGGTTCTTTTTTGTGGTGGACGGATAATATACTCTGCTGGTGCGGCGACTTCATACGAGCAGTGTGACATTTCTAGCTTGCCGTGGAAAGGTTTCTCCGTCTGATTGCCAAGATAGGAATGGGTAAACTCGTTTATTCGCAAGCACATGGGACATTCCCACGAACGACCTTGTTCTTTGAAGTTCACATAGGGGTTCATATAGCCGGCACAATGAAAGCACCGAACAACCTCAGAAACGTTGACAATATCGCTTGACGCACCGAAGGGACAAATAACAAAGCCAACTGGGATATGCATGTCTGATACAATACTTTTGGCAGCAGGAAGAACGCCGTGTGTTGTGCGAATCACGTACGGTGATGTTGTACGAATGGCGCTGGAGGAAGATATTGGCTCGCGTTCGCCCACGAAAGCGAGGTCTTCGAAGCTTGGCGAAGGGATAGTCGTGCCTTGCTCGTCGGTTTGATGTCTTCGGAGTGCGATACAGTTCTGGTTGATCATCGCATGGGCATTTGGTAAGACTTGACTCGGTGAAGACGGACCAAGAAACTCGTTGGCATATGACCGAAAACTCTCTGATTCCCTTTTCATCAACTATCGCGGTCAGTTCATTAGGGGAAATATAGAGAAACAGAATGAAACCCACATAAGGCACTCACTTCGAATTTTGACTTTTCTTGTGAGCAAAAGGATGGCAAGCATCACCTGGCAAGTTACCTCTGGCCAGGTGGTTGGCGAAAAAATCACAAATTAGCATGGAAGTATTATTTGTCCATTGTAGCACTCCTGAGAAGCTCAAATCGAGCTCCCAAGCCAAACAATGCCCAAAATACGATCGAATATGTCGATGCCTGCCTGATCTCCGAGCAGTTGGAATTCCCGAGCCAAGGTGCTTCACGAACTCTACGAAATAGGAATAATAGACTTTCCTTCGGAAAAGTTTCTGGTACATGCATTCCCTCCAAAGCCTGTTTTCCGTAAATCGATAAGGGGTTCTCTCCGGAATGTTGATCAAAGCATTCATTGTGTTGCACAATGCCCATATGGGTGACACAAGGTAAGTATGCGAGTGGTGATTCATACTTTTGAAATGCTTCACCGTGGCCTTTGTGAAATTCTGCGAATGTTTTTTCACAAACCACAAAATAGGATCTTTTGTTATGCAGGCGGCGCAGCGACCCTACAACGTGGTATGCCAATGAAATAGTCAACAACTGGTCATCCACCAACTTGCTTTTGCGCACCCTTCGAGGCTTGGCAGGGAACACATCGGGTTGCGTTGCGACTGCAGTAGATTGTAGCGAATCAAGGTTTTCGAAAAGTAACAGTATTGGCAAATTGGAGTCATCGCTGCTTGTAGCATGCAAGTATGAGAATAAAGCTTGCTGTACTTCCTCAAACGATTGGGGGTAGTGAAAGGAGATGCGTTTGAGCGTGACTTCATCAACATCGCCCATTGAATCCGCCACACATGGAGGATTGTTGTACATTTCCATTCGATTGCAGAAAAATACAACATGTTCTCCACGTGAAGCATGGTGAATCGCAAGCTGAAACGTCATTGTGATGTTTATCCGATGGCTTGTGCTTTGGAGAAGAACTCCACATGGATCTTCGAGCAACTCTTTAGAGGGCACTCGGGTTGGCGGCCTGGGGAATAGCCATTCGGGGGAAAACATGGAAGGTGAAATAGAAATGCATCAAAATGCGTTTTTGCTCTTATAGAGTGAAATTCTTGAAAAGGATCCGTTGTGAATCGGGCGTGGGAGACAAAACCATCTTTTCAGATTGATTCAATGTCGACCAAATATTGCTACGCTTCCTCATGTTGTGCATTTTGTAGAATTCTAAGCAACGAAAGTAAAACGCTCAGTAGTAATGTATAGAGAACATGAGTGCATTCAAACTGTCACTGACCATCCTAAGTGAACTCAACTCGAGTGTACTTGATCTTTTTCTTGTCAAGCAAGGTAAAGAGCTCCTTTCGCATTGCAAGCTCGATGAAGACGTCGCAACCACCAACAAACTCACCCTTCACAAAGACTTGTGGAAATGTTGGCCATTGGCTCTCGCTCTTGGCGCCAGTAATGATGGAAGGATGGGCGAGTACGTTGAAGGACACATACTCTACCTGAATGGCATCAAGTATGTCCGTCACACGCTTGGAGAAACCACACATGGCCTTCTCCGGTGTTCCTTTAATAAAGATGACAATATTCTCAACTGCGATGGAATCCTTGATGTCTTTCAGTATGCAGTCTTCATCACTTTGTGGTACGGCGCCCTTGTCCGCCAGCTTTGATGAACGGATGTCATCAATGTCTCTACTCAACAGTTCTTTTCCAGTTTTGAGTGGATCAGGGGGAGGTGAAACTCTGCATGCATTCACGGCTGAGCTCGTGAAGTAGCGACCAATACACGCGAAGTAATTACGTTGCAGACAGCGAATCCTTCTCATTGCATTGCAAACGTGTATTAGGGAAAGTGAAAGCAATATATCATCTGACTTGTGGGGTAAAGAAAATACATCCGACGATCACCTCTGCACAATTTACTTCTCAATACTTCGAATACTTTGCATATACTCAATGTCATGCGGGGCGATAGAAGCTCGTCTTTCCTGCCACTCCTGAATGACATCAGAGATAAGATCAGCAGTGTACGACTTGATTGCACCAGAGGAAATTTGTGCCTTCACATATTTTCTACCGATTTCTTCATACTCTTCATCGTCTTCGAGAAAGTATTTGAGCAATTGATACGGTACGTCCGTTGATAGGTTACCACCTTTCTTCAGAAACTCTTCCAATGTTGGATGCCCTCCACTGTGCGCCCCTTTGATTTTTTTCTGAATAGTTTCTCGAGAATCTGTCATGAAAATGACTCCATGCTCAGGTTTGCTACTGCTCATTTTCAGAGATATGTTTTTCAGCGACGGAACATAGCCACAGTGAAGTATCGATGGCTTGGAGTGGTTGAGCTTCTTCGCGATCTGTCGTGCAAGAACGAAAAAAGGGTCTTGATCGAGCGCACAAGGCACAAGTGCCCGCCACTTGCTTTTCGAGATGTTGAAGAGTCCATCGAAGCACTGGGCAAAGCAAGGCGCAGCTTGCATCGCTGGAAATAGAAACTTGCCGGCGCAATCACTTCCCTCAAGTCCGAATGTGTGACTGACCGCATTGATTGTGAGGGATTTTTGGATCCGAAGAACGGTGGGATACATTTTCTGCACATATTCAGTATTTTTGAAAAGAAACGTTCGCTCTTTGTCAAAGTCCAGCGCTAGTATATCGCGCAGGTTGCTGTCTGTGTATTTTTTCACATCTTCAAGTGAACTTTTGCTATTCAGATACTTTTCATCGTCTGCCATCTGGATGACTAAGGGACTTTGTGGAAAAACGAGTCGATGAAGATACTTTGTGAGTAGAAAAGGTACGAGATGTCCCAAGTGCATACTCTCTGTCGATGGACCACGCCCAGTATAGAGAAAAACTTTTTCAGCGCCCCCGAGGGCCAAATCAAAATCTCGATGGGCAGTGACGACTGAACGTTTGAAGAAAGGATGCAAAGGCTGAGAGGCATGAAAGATCCGCTGTGCATTTGTCTGCTGAGCCATGTTGGATATGCATTCTGACTCACTGGAAAAAGTAACCCTCTCTTTCAGCGCTTGGATCAAACCTGCGTCGATTGCCTGTGGCTTGAAGTTGGAGCGGAGGCTCTGGCTCATTCATATAGACTCGGAATGAAGAGGATTCATGACTCGGGAGAAGAAAAATGCGTTTTTGCGCAAACGAAAGATTATTGTGATCTGAAATTCTAGTGTGTCACCACCGTTTTCGCTGATGGTCTTCACTCAGTTTGACCAGGTGGTGGTCTACTCGAAGCTTACTGTGCGGAATCGTACATTCGGGCTTAGCATGGCGCATCTTGGTAGTCCATGGGAACAGTTCCGTGATCGTCTTTGACATTTGACAACCCTGTTTTTACCCAACCGGAAAACCCACACTTTGAACAGCTCGATATCGGGTAAAATATGGCAATAACGTTGACAATATGACCACAATTTTTGCGACCGCACCGAAAGAACCGCAATCTCGTGTTACGTCTCTCAACGCGATGGTTCCCCTGTACGCATACGTTTTCCCGGATTCGAGACCACGTGCGGCAGTCGTGGCAATAGTGTGCTTGTATGTCTCTTTCCGTGATAGCCGCCTTAGCATTCTCAAGTTTCTCAATGTTGGCATAATACGAAAGCACTTGCTCAGCATTCGTCTCCAGCGCTCGTTGCGAAATATCTGCAATTTCCTTTTGCGTCACAGTCTCAGTATCGAAACTGTCGATAAATGAATCCATCTACCAGGGGATGAAAATAAAGACTCAATGGAAGAATATTGCTACATTGATACGTGCAAGGAATAACTTTACCCTGCGTTGGGCGAAACAATCGATTTTCCCCTCACAAAACATTCCGTGGAAAAATAGACCGCTGCAATGATTTCCATACTGCAATGAAGACAGCTTAAAGTGACTTCAGAAGCTGTTCATACTCATCAAGAGATATGTTAGGCTCTGAAGAACCTTGCGTATCTTTTAGTTTACCTTTTCCGTGGGTGTCACGTTCTATCGTCGATACGCGGCACACTGGGTCTATTCTCTTCGGCCTTTTTTTGGAATTTGCTGAAGTAAAGTTTGTCCTTCCAGTCTGTGGGAAAGAATCCTCTGGAGTCGGTTGGGGGAGCAATTTTTCTTTTTCGATAGTTTCGTCAATCTTTTCACCGGTATCGATTGTGTTCTTCAATGGGTATTCCTCATTGGACAGCACAGTGTCCCTTTTTCGATTGTCTTTTCGCGGTGATTTCCCTGAAGTCGCTGATTCTTGTGAGGAGCGCTCGTTGGAATTATTTTGTTCAGTCTTCCGTTCGGCTTTCGGACTTCCAAGCTCTTTTTGATCTGATTTTGTCGAACTGCCTGCTTGTGACTTCCTTGCCTTGAGTGCACCATCTGATCCCAAGCATTGCAATTGGTTAATAACATACGGATGCTTTGCAAGCTGAAAAATGTCAGGCCTTTCGGATGTGCTGACTTGAAAGCAGCTCTTGATGAATTCCTTCGCTTCGACTGTAACCGAAGGCTTGGATGGGAATAGAATGTAATTGACCTTATTCTCAATTTCTGCATCGGTAGCTGAAGACTTTCCTGCGATTCCTTTGATCTTCCCCATAACATTGTTGTTCCATATTTGTTTTTGGGTCAATCCTTCGCCGAATGGTCGACGGCCGAATAACATTTGGTAGAAAACAACTCCGAGCGCCCAAACGTCTACTTTCGCTGATATACGTGCCGGCTTCTGTTCCAGTGGGGTATCCGGCTTTGACTTATACATTGCGCTGCTAGACCGGCTATCACTCGACATTGGTGCTTGAAAGCATTCAGGTGGGAGATACCAATACGTCCCGGTTCCTTGAGATGTCAGTTCTATTTCAGTGTCTTCCTGTTCTTTATTGTACATAGCCGAGAGCTCGTTTCCCTTACTCATAATCTTGCAAAGACCAAAATCGGTTATTTTGATATCCCAGCAATTGCTGAGAACCGAGGAAAATAAAATGTTCGCCGGTTTCAGATCGTAGTGGATGATGCGCTCCTCGCGCTCTGCAAGATACCGTAGTCCTTGGATGAGCTGCAGCAAGATAGTTTTGGCCTCCGTCTCTCTGAGAAACCCGTTTCGCTTTAAATAGGTGTCCAAGTCACACCCTTCACTATACTCCATGACGCTCACAAAAGTATTATCGTCAAGTATCTCAACATCGTACAACTGGATGACCTTCGGATGGTCCAGCGTCATGTGCACCTCGCACTCTCGCTTGCTATGGCGAATGTAGTTGCGCTTTCTTTCCTCGCTCCACTCGCTGCTAACTTGATGAAACTTAATGGCCACATTGGCGCAATTCCGTATGTCATATGCTTTCCATACCTCACTGAAGCCGCCTCTTCCTAACAGTGACATCATGACGTATCTGTTTGCAAGCAACTCAACAGAGCTGAAGCGACTCCTATCTTCATCAGCTATTCTCCGAATTTCTTTCAGTAACACCGTTTTCTCTCTCTCAAGCTCTTCGAGCTTTTCGCGTAAGATCATGTCTTCTCTCCGTATAGCTGCACTGATGGAAGAAGTCGTTGCGGCTCCCGCAGTGACGTAGGGGTCATTCGAGCGCCTTTCCTTCTTCAAGTACTGCCTATACAACTTGTTCTGTTGCACGGCATCTTTGTACTTTTGCCCCCATATCCAACTTTCCCCTAGCTCATCAGATACTGTGGGAGTCATTATCACGTAACCGATTTCGAATTGCGCCTTGGCTAGATTTTTCCGTGCAGCTGATCGCTCTTTTCGTGCAAAATACAACATTTGCTCTGATAATCGCGCTCGGTTTTCGACGATATTTTCATCCTTTTTGTCAATTATGGCTCGGAGCTCAGCGGCGCTCTCCTCGAGCTTTCTGCAATGGTATGCATATGACTGAACTTGCTGATCTTTTTCTTCAAGCTCCTTACGAAGTGCTTCCTCACTCAAGCTAAACGATAAGACACTTTGTCGCATTTTGGAAAAAAAGTCTATGAGGAAAAATCACAAAGAAGAAACACACATAAGTTAACATACCATTTATTAGATGTCATTTGTACACAGCGATTTCAACACTCACTGACAAGGAAACAATCACACGCGCTAGTAGAATCCATTTCCATTCATTGGAGATCCATATCTAACCGCGACCGGAGTAGCTAATCTTCATAATCTTCTTTTTCTTCATTTGTATGACAGGGATGCTCGTCGAAGACTGCATTATCTTGGGTTTTCCATAAGGGTGCAATTGACTTTTCACCGCTTCGTTCTCCTGGATATTACAATTGTCGATTATCTCCGTTGATTTGAGGTTGAGTTTAATTTCTTCATTCGCAGCATCAAAAACATGGAAAAGCTCAGGTCTTTTCTCAACAACCCAAGCAGGGTCCACTTCGGTCACTATGCTTAGGTATTCCTTATCGCTCCCCGTACCCAAGATTTCATGATAAATCACATAATCTGCTGACTGGGACATGCGAATAGAGCTTCCCATTTGGGTACCTACGGGATATCTACCCTGGAGAAGAGGGACGTAATTTGATATGCCACTTATTCGAGCGCTATTTACAAAATGCGAATGTCCGAGCGCCTTTTTGACTTTCTCGTAGTTGCCGCCACAAGATACAAGAGGAATCCTTCGCTTGATGAATATATCTCGAAGCTGCACACGTATCTTCTCCGCTTGACGGAAAACTCTTTGACTGGCTCGGTTTTCCCTTGTCCACTCCTCACTCAACGGGTTTCTTTGATAGTTTTCATAAACATTAAGCAGGGTGAGATGGTCACTTCCACAAATATAATATTTCTCGAATGCATTGCCCATGTAACCTTGTTTCTTCGAAAAGTCGAGGATCTTTCGATGCTCAACACTGAGAAGAGCTACGATGCCTATCGCTTCTTCGGAACATCCAAGTTCACCCGAACAAATAAGAAAGCTTGAAAGAAGAAGTTCGGTAGGGAAAGCGAGAAGCATACTACCAAGCCTTGTGAGACGATTTTCATCATCCAAAGCACCAATCATCCACAGTTCCTTACACGCATGTAATAAAGACTGCTGGACTGGCGGGGGGAGAAATTTAAAATCGCGAACGTCTGAAATTCCCAGCGATTTGATCTGAAGCACAACTCTTGATAAGCTCGTTCGTTGAATTTCAGGAACGGTTGCTTCAAGCATCTCATCTTCGAACTGGTCGCGAGTATATAATCGATAGCATGTGCCTTCACTGGTTCTACCTGCTCGTCCAGCACGTTGATTTGATTGGGCTTGGCTTATCGGGAAAACGTCCAATACGCTTATTCCAAGAGACGGCCGAAATACTTTCATTTTTACATATCCACTGTCAATCACGTACTTGATTCCATCAATAGTCAGCGAGGTTTCTGCAATGTTAGTCGCAACTATGCACTTACGCTTCCCTGGTGGAGATGGCACAAAAATCTGGGCTTGTTCAGTAGAAGACAATAAGGCATAAACTGGCAGTAATAACAACTTCTTTCCCAATTCTGGAAGAAACTTTTCCAGTCGTGATCGAATGAGCTCGACAGTGCACAACACGTCTTCCCTTCCTGTCATGAATATAAGAATATCACCATCGATGTCTTTTGTCTTATGCACATCGATTGCAAGAGAAACCGCTTGATCGACATAGTCTTCTACTGGAAGTGTTGAATAGATATGATCTACTTTGTAACTTCTTCCAGGTATGTGGAACACATGGGCACCGGGAAAAAAGCTGAGGAATTGATTACTTTGGATTGTTGCAGAAGTTATGATCAAACGAAAGTCCTTTCTGAGTAGTAGAACCTCTTGCATAAAGCCAAGAAGTAGGTCCGTATCTAATGACCGTTCATGCACTTCATCAAGTATAATGCTTGAATACTTGGCGAGGTACTTGCCGGCGCTTTCAGTGCATTCTTTACTGAGCACACCGTCAGTCATGTACCGTATTCTGGTTGCCGAAGATGTAATGTCTTCGAACCTCATTGAATATCCAACAAGCGTACCAATCTCGCATCCCATTTCTTCGCTGACTCTCTTCGCAATTGAAACCACCGCAGCTCTCCTCGGTTGTGTACATCCGATTATTCCATTTTCCGAATATCCCTCTAAATGCATGTACTTTGGCAGTTGAGTAGTTTTACCACTCCCTGTCTCTCCAATGACTATCAGTACCTGGTGCTCTTCTAGTGCAGCAAGGAAAGCTTTGCGAAGTTTGTGGACTGGCAGTTCGGGACAGACTATCGCTGTTGAGTCGGCAACTTTGGAACCTTTGAGTGAAGGCGGAATAGCCAAGCTCTCATCCAAAATTCTCTTTTCGGACAGCGGCTTTTCCCGTGCGTCCAGTGTCTTTTCTAAGCCGGTGTCTCCTTGACCAATTCTAGCATTCTTAAGGAGATTTAAGTGAACTCGATCTCGCGATAATTGATCTTCTCGAGAGTCGACATCATCTACATAGGAATCTGCTTGATTGGCGACATTGAGCATACTATTCTCTAGCTTTCTTCGTAGCTGCTCTCGATACTCATGAAGGACTTTAGAACCCACCCGTGCGTTCCGATAAAACGTCGAATCGATTGATTTAACAGGAACGTTTTCATTCAAAGATCGTTGTTGATTGGATTTGTTCCCCGAAGAATCTCTCAGGAACTCCGGAATGGAGATATTCCTGTTAGCAGTTAAACAGATCGAAAGTCCCTCGTCATTTGGCACCCTAGCACTTTTCACGTCACGCATTCACATATTTCTTTAGGTAAATTTAAAAACGTAAAAAAATCAATAAGGGGTGATGGTTCCAATCATAGTAGTCTCTAGATGCTTAGTGGGGCTTACACTGGGGAAGCTTGTCGGTGTATTTGAACGAGTGCATTGAACAGCGAGCGAATGTCTTGCACAAACTTATAAAATGTCGCAACGCCTTGTGGATCCTCGCAGGATTTCGCTTCTTCCGTAGAGTTGATTTTCGAAGTGACAAAGCTATAATGAACATCGTTTATCGCGATTTCCAACTCTTGACGACCGCCCTGGTTAGGAAGTGGCCAGTTTGCATCATTACACCTAAAAATTCCGCTCTCCTGGATAAGGTTGCGCACTGTTTCTATTATCTTCTCTTCACATACGAAGCAATCAGACAGAGAGCCGTCCTTCTTGTAGCTGCTATCGTTTATGTATTTCAAAACACCGTTCGATTCGAAGCTGAATTCAATAAATTCACGACCGTATTTTCCACGGTGTCCTACAAAATAGCGCAAGAAGATATTCGAAAGGTCTTTTCCGCTCTTGCCTTCTACTTCTTGATTCATTTAGCTAATCTGGAAAAGTGAAATCAAAACGCACTCAACTTATCATTGTGACGAAGATTTACTAAAGATATGATCAAGCTATTTAGGTGAACTTATAGTCCATAGTAATTGTGCGGATTTCCACTGCAATCAACTGCCAGAATTACGTAGTGGGAAAAATACAAAGTGGTTGGTCACAGAAGTTCAATGTTCAAGCAGCCGAATGTTGTGTTGCTACTTTTTTGTTTGATTTCCTCAACTAATGAAAAATTTCAGCCCGATTGGACATACCCCTGCAGGAGTTAAAAGTGGTAAAAGCTTCGCCGAAAATTTTGAAAAACATTTTCATATACCTAATCGGCTTCAGAATGCAAGCGCTGAGCTCGTGGACTCGGTGAACGATTGGCATTTCGCCATGCTAAACGATGTAACCAGAAATGAGTTTTACTTCAAAATGCTTCAACACTACATCGTGCCGGGCCAGACGAAAGTAGCTGAGATCGGTGCAGGGAGTGGAATATTGTCCCTCATGGCGGCGTCACTGGGGGCGAAAAGTGTCATTGCCATTGAAGGCAGTAGGGAACTATGCAGGCTAGCTCAAAGTAATATTGAGAAGAATAATCTTTCTAGTAAAGTGAAGGTAGTGAACGCGATGAGTATCGACGTCAGAACTGAAGATTATCCAGAATATCTGCCAGCTGATATTTTGGTTAGTGAGATATTCGGAACATTGCTTTTGGGGGAAAGCTCGCTTGACTACATCAACGATTTTTTAGTAAGAGGACTTCTCAAGAAGCCTATTGTCCTCCCTAGGTACGGATCTCAATATGCAGTGCTAATCGAGTGTCCCAAACTAAGGTCTTTGACGAGCGTCAACTCTTACCAAGGCATGGATCTTTCAATGATGAATCAGCTCAGGGATACTGCAAGCGTTGTTTTTACCAAGCAGTACGGGTTCCGTCTCAATTCTGTTCCGTTTAAAGCACTTGCAAGTCCCTTGAAGGTTTTTGATCTAGACTTTACAAAAGAAAAGCCTGGATTTCTTCCTCTCATACAAAAGCGGGATCTGCTCATTACAAGCGATGGCACATGTGATGCTTTAGTTTTATTTTGGAGTGCTTATGATTATTTGGATGGCAAAGAAATCTGCATGTCAACAAGTCCGTCAGAGACATCTGATAACTTCTGTAGAGACATGCAGTGGGGACAAGCTATTCAGCTTGTAGAGTTCGAGAACTCATCGACTAAGTTGTGCAATGAAGATTCTCGTGAAGAAAACTACGTTAATAGTGGTGACAGAATCGAAGTTATGCAAAGAGCTTCCCAGGACAGTGTCCTACTACAATTTGGCTTCCGCCGAATAGAATAACGGATTTGAAGAGTGGAGGTTCCTTTAGATGTCCTCCTAACTCTCTCTCCTTTGATGAGGAAAGAAGCATCATAAAATCTTTACTGTGATTCATACTTGACCTTGTTCTAGAGTATTGCTAATTTATATCTACATAACTTGAGATTCCTAGCAACGCACTGAGGCTTTATTGCAATTCTCTTTATAGCAACCCCCAAAAGGGCTCTGTAAAGAGGTTGCATGAAATTTGCTGGCGAATGTTAGCAGTTAAGACCGATAAAGCTCACCACTCGAAGAGCTTAGAATCTTCTTCTCACAGCACAGTTAACCATATAAAACCTAGAAGACCAAAGAATCAATGGCCGCCATCGACTGTCAATGCTTTTAGATCTACGAATTTGGAACCAGACTGGTCTAGGGTCAATAGGCTTGCTCCATCTGGGTCTCTTGAGAATGCCAAACCAATGGAAGATAGCGAAGAGGAGACAAATGTCCGCTCAGCCACGCAGAATTCTTCTAAGGAGCCCGAAACAGCTTCTGTTAGCCACATTCCACTTGTCAAGATAATTGAGGACGATAGCTTGCGCATAGCGCTTGTGGGAAATATGAATGCAGGGAAGTCAACAATGTTTAACATGATGATGAATGAGCGTATTCCCAGTTACCATTTTGTCGCTGATCATGATGGCACCACTCGTGACGCAATTGAAGCTAAAGGAAAGCTTCATGATGCCGAATTTACGATTGTTGATACACCAGGGATGATAAACGGACACTTTATCAAAGATTCGATTCCATCTATTCAATCTTGTGATGTGGTCTTGTTCTTAACATCAGCTTTAAGCGGCATAAGTGGCAAAGAATCAAAAGGATTGGAAGTTGTTAGAAGTCTGAACATCCCTGTCATACTGATTGTTAATAAAATAGATCTAGTGGACGGAGTAAGCCAGCTGGCACCTGATCTCTACGATTCGTTGGGGCTAGGCGATCCGATTTATGTCTCTCTGAAAAAACGATCGGGAATTGACGAGCTTTATGCCACTTTGCTCCCGCATTTTGAGCTTTCCAAAATCCGTAGAAAGCTGGATAACTGGAAAATCGAGGAAGCTGCTGCAAAAGGCGACGAAAACGCACTCAACATCATAGAGCAGAAGAATTCTTTAGATCGCTTTGTGCGTGTCGCTATTATTGGGAAGGCCAACTCGGGGAAGAGCACACTATTTAATCGTATTACTGGTGTAGGGACTGCTCGTGAAACAAAGGTACCGAATACGACCCGAGATAGCATAGAGCTCAAATGTATCTACAAAGGGCAAAGGCTAAAGCTTACAGATACGCCAAGCTTCTTGCGAATCAGACAATTTCGAGATCGCCCTTTTGAAGAACAACTATGGAAAAGAACACGTTCGGTTATACGTTTCGCAAACTTGTGCATTATCGTCTTTGATGCCACACAAGGATGCCCTGTAAAAGGGGATATGATCTTGGCACACACATGCATCAATGAAGGGAAGGCATTCACGTTTGCAGCAAACAAATGGGATTTGGTCTCAGATGGGGTTTCGATTGCCGAAGCTATCGACTATAAAATGAAGAAGCAGTTACACGAAGTAAAGTATTGTAGTGCAGTGGCGATTTCCGCTGTGACGGGTCTGAATTTATCCCTGTTGCTAGATCACCTTCTCACACTGTATGAAACGTGGAATAAGCACATAACGTCTGCTCGACTTACTCGATTTTGGCGAAGAGTGGAGAAATCAGTGACAATTCCACACCATGTGACTCGTGTCCGGAAAATTGTTCAAGTAAATGTGCGTCCTCCAACCTTTGTGCTGCACTTGCAAACAAGAGATGAAATGAAGCAGCTCCCGTATACATATGAAGGTATGATTCGAAACCATTTGGTGGAAGAGTTTGGATTTCACGGTGTGCCGATTCGTATTTTTCAGGAAGTGAAAGACGCGTATAAAGATTTTTTCTAGTAGTCTTCGTACAAGTTGATCGTCTTTTAAGGAAGCATTTTTAGTAAACAATTTCCATCAACTATATCTGACATTTTTGCTATCTTTCTCTACAAACATGACTATACAGCTCACCCGTTTCTTAATGAAACTGTCCAACGAGACTGTACGATTGGAAATGAAGGATGGCTCAAGTATCACTGGTACAATTGTCGGCGTTGATACTATGATGAACACCCATTTGAAGGGTGTCAAAGTCACCCAAAAGGACGGGTCAAGCTTGGAGCTTGAGCAACTCACTGTTCGTGGAAACACTATCCGCTACTACCAGTTGCCCGATTCAATCAATTTGGATGCATATTTGAAGAATCTCACACCGAATCACAGACAGGGACGCAAAAACGTCGATCCACGCAAGAGACAACGTACCAATACCAATCAGAAAAACTAGCCACGTGTAGTTTTTGACATAGCGTCGACAATTCCCTCGTCCGATGTGTACTTTCCCATTTCATCATTTTCCATTTCTTTCAAATGCTTGCGAAAAAAGTAGAATTCTCGAGTGCTTTTCGTTGGTCGCCTATCGAAACACGGCCCTGTATGATTGCCGCCGGTTCCGTAGCGGGCACTATGAGTGATGACTTCAGCACTGCCGCTGCTCTGAACCTGTACAGCTTTGACCTTTACGAAGATGATTTGACGCTTAACTTACAGGGATCTTTAGATGCTGAGGAGAAGCTCAATAAATTGGATTGGGCAACACAAGATAACTATTCGCTTGGGCTTTTGGGCGGCGCCCTTGTCGATGGGGCTGTTAAAGTATGGGACCCATCGGTGATCATCGGAGACTCAGCGGGAGAGAGCTGTGTGTGCTCCATCGAAGCTCATGAAAACGCAACCACGACGCTCCAGTTCAACCCGGTGCATACGCAGCTGCTTGCAACAACTGGCCAGGATAGCGAAATTCGAATCTGGTCGTTGCAAGATCCCACACAGCCGACCTTATCCATGAGTCCGACATCGTCCAAGAGTCCCATTTCCGGGGATATCAAAGATATTCAGTGGCACTTGAAGCTTTCTCACATATTAGCGTGCTGCACAACGGGCGGAAAAGCTCATATCTGGGATCTCAAAGCAAAGCGATGCACGTCGACTTTTTCGAATAGCAAGGGGAAGGGTCCCATAACTAGCTTGGCCTGGGATCCCGAGAACCCAACACGAATTGCCGTTGCTGTTGATGGCACAAGCCCGTTGATAGAAGTGTGGGACCTTCGAAAGGCGATCGCCCCGCTTCACTCGTTATCCGGTCACACAGATACCATATTGTCCCTGTCATGGTGCGCAACAGATAGTAACCTTTTACTATCCTCTGGAGCTGATGGAAAAACGACTCGCTGGAACCCAAACTCTGGCACATTCGTCTGCGAATTCGAGGCTCAATCGAACTGGGTTTTTGACGTCCAGTGGTCACGCTTCAATCCCACAACTTTTGCCACATCAAGCTACGATAACGCACTTTCTGTCTTCTCTCTCAATGGGTGTAGCGACTCTAGTAGCACCACCAATGCGAAAGCGCTTGGACAACCCGATTTGAATTCGCTCAAAAAACCATGTGCTATCGCGTGTGGTTATGACGGTAAACTTTATGTGGTCCGCAATGAATCGTCTGCGAGCGGCGAAAAGGCATTCGTAGCTGAGTTTGAACCAATCAAAAACTTGAACATATCGAATCTTGACGAGGCTGCCGCGTTGCTGCATGAAATCAGCCTGCTTATGGATTTCGAGCAAATCGAGGCGAGGGCAAGCTCGGCACGCCAGCTTTTTGATCGTGCGCAATCGATCTTTCAGACACAAGAAAATGAAGCATATTCAGTATTGCTCGAAATAGCAGTTGCTCTTTTACAGGGAAATTTGGGGGAGAAAGTAGAGGAACTATTGCCAAGCACAGGCAGCTTTTCCGGGAACAGTGAAGTGGAATCTGCACCAGTAGAAGCGGATGAAAAGTGTGAAACCGAATTAACACAACTTGTTTTGACTGGCAAAATTGATTCATCCATCCGTTGGTGTGTCCAAAAGAACCGATTCGATGATGCTTTCATGATGCTCCCATTCGCCTCACCCGAGTCGCAAGCGTCACTGTACGCAGAATACGTCCACAACAGAAAGCGCAGCTTTTACGTTCGTGCCCTCAATGCAGTGCGAACTGGAGAGGTCATCCAGTGTATCGAAAAAGAAGACATTGGAAAAACAACATGGCAAAGTCTGTTGCTATTCGGACTAAACTACTGCGATGAGTCCGATCTCTTCACGATTTACGAAATACTCACGGGTAAACTTGAAGCGCTCTGGCTTTCGGAGGAGGACCATCGAGAAAAACATACTATTTTCACTGGTTTGATGCTGATGTATATGCTGTCGAGAAACTTTGATGCGCTCTTCCGAATGATCACCGTCGATACTGCTCTGCGCAGTCCTGCAATTTCATATGGTCCGCCTGAAGTCTGGAAAAGCATACAAGATGACTCATGGACAAATTCACACATATTCAAGGAGAATGAGAGCGTTCTTCTGGAAATTTTGTGTAAATCCATGGGAATCATCAGACTTCTCGGAATCAGTGATATTCCAAAATTCTTCTTTGCATTAACTGCCACACTATGTCATTCGCTCTGTGCGCAGGGTGGTATTACAGTGGCACACTCCATATTGGATGCAGTGGTTGGGATTTCCTGCCATTCGGAGTCCATATCCGGTGCTCAGGAAGAATGCATTGACATGCATGACCGATTGAGTCATTTTCTCAACACTCAGACCGATACATCCCACCGAGACGATAATTTGCCGTCATCGCAAGATGCAGTTGATAAAATTAGAGTGCCTTGTACCTCAGAACAAGTACCACCGACCTGCTCTCTCAAAGCCGAAGTTTGTGACAAGTTTGAAAGTATGAACCTACAATCAGAGCAGAACTTTCAAAATCGGAATGCTCATCTTCCAATGGAAGCATCTTATCCAACAACGCAGCCGACACCAGTGAGACCCATCACACAAGACTTTGAAACATCTTTTCGCAATGAAACCGCCGAGAAACTGAGCGACGAACGGTATTCGCCCTCTTTTGTAACGTCACAATCGTCCCACCACCCTGTTGGGCCTCACATGTCAAACATTCCGACTTCGCCCTTGTACGAAAAACCATCCGGCCAAATGCCACCTGAAACAACCCACAGACAAGAACATGAACCACATTCCTTTGCACAGAGAGATCGTGAATTGCCGTCGAGCTATGGGATGATGCGAGAATCTCCGAATCCTCCAAGACCAGAGGCCAGCCTGCCACCTTCAATGATGAGCCGTTTCGATATCCCAGATAGCGATCCTGAGCGTCGACCCATCCAAAACAACACTATCTCTACTACCACTGTCCCGCAAGTTTCAACAACGGCAATTCCCAGCTGTGTCAATCTTAAGAATGTGAATGTGCAGAATAGTGCAGGTGGCAACGTGGAGCATCAAGTCATCACGAACTTTCGAAACTTACTAGAAGAAGTCACAGATCGACGAAAAAAGGAATGCATTCAAAAATCTCTCGAGACACTGGCTCAGCTCTTTACTGAAGGTAAACTTGATCCCGTGGTAGTCGACTTACTTCATCGTTTCACACTCACTTCCAAAACCCAGGAGGGAAAGGACATAATTAAGCTGCTGGGCGCAGAACACTGGAACTCCTTCCGACTGTTTCTCAATATTAAGTTTTTATGAGCGTCGCTCTGTTGTATTCCTTCGTGGCATGTTTTCTTCTTTCAGGGCGTTACTACTACAACCCAAACGTTCACGAATTTCTGTGTATATTCAATGTCTCAGGGTAGGCGGAAACCGTATCTCTCGAGGAAACAAAATAAACGCCGTCGGGCTCGGAACTTGAGTAAATCAACTTATGGAGTCAAAGCGACCAGGGTTCGCCGAAGAAAGACTGAGCGTGTCTTTGAAAAACAACAAGTCGGCCATAGTGGGGCGATTATTGAATCCAAGTTAGTTCGAATGAAGGCCGAATCAGAAGACTGCTCAAAGGACTGATGGACTACTTCTTCTTCCTATATCTTCGAGGCTTATTTGATTATGCTTATTTTCACTTTTTCGAATTTTGAACTAAACATAATTTGCGATGCTTTGTCCCTTGATGCAGCTCTATTTTGTGCACGCGCCAGTAGTATTGCCCTTCAGTGCGACTATATCTGAGAATATTCCCGTAGAAGAGAATGCGTACTCGCAGAGAGAGCATAGGCAAGGCTTGAGCGATGCAGAGAGTGATGCGTTTTCTGTGCTGCAAGCGCTGCGGGCGGTTTTTTGTTGCATTCAGAACTTTATAAACTGGATATGCTCACCATTTACTCGTGTACGATCGATACTATCAGAAAGCAGAACACAACCAGCTGACCACAAACAGCCAAAAGGCCGCTCACGCATCGACAATAGTGACAAAAAACCAAATTCATTGAGCAAAGGCAGATCGAAAGAAGAACTGGAGGTTCCCTCACGAGACGCGACGGAGCTTGTTTCTGCAATCAACCAAGGGTACATTCGAAAAAAGTGCGAAGGGGCGGACTTTGACAAGATGACAGAGGGTGAAGCCAGGGATTTCGTGGAGAACTACCTGCATGACGTTCCCCCACCGCTCCCCACACCCCGTCCGAAATTAAGCACCAGCCTTGCAAGGGAACGGAGATTGCGGATGTCGCCCGCACCTCGTCGACCAGAAGAAGTGGAGACCAAGGAAGCCTCGACAGAAGCTTCCAATGACATGCGCATGGGAGATCACCGAAGGCATCGCATGAATGTAAATTTTTTATAGTTCTTAGGTGTGCTATTTTTCGTCTCTTGAAACTGTAGAGCTGTCGTGATTGCGACTACTGTCACTTCTTTCTTTATTTCGTTCTAACCAGTAATCAATTGATAGAAAACGTTCGATACTTTCTATCGTCTTCCTGGAATTATAGCTAGCATCACTAAGACTCTCATTTGAATACTAAAATTTGAAGGCATCTGTGTCTGTCTCAGAAAGAAACAATGAACGAGTATCTCGATGACGTTATGAACAGCATTGGCGTCGGAAAATTTCAATGGCTGCTCCTTTTGCTTTTGGGAATATCATTCATCTCCGACGCTATGGAGCTTGTTCTCATTACTTTTATTGTCAAACCGCTCCAAGCAGACTTCAAAAGCTCGAGCTTTATTTTATCCCTCATCGCATCCGGCATTTTCTTTGGGATGTTCTGTGGGTCAATGTTGATGGGTCCATTATCTGACACCATTGGCCGAAAACGTTCGTTTGTGCTTTGTATGGCCCTGGTGAGCGTTGGGGGACTCCTCAGCATTGCAAGTGCCAATCACTGGGTGTTTCTGCTATGCCGCATGATCGTTGGCATCGGAGTCGGAGGCTTGCATATTTCTGTTACGCTCTTAAGTGAATTTCTACCTGTCGATGGCCGTACCTTACTGATCACTCTGCTGCAAGGATTTTGGTCCATCGGTGTGGTACTCGAGGTTGCGCTTGCATGGTTATTGCGCGATTCCTCATGGCGGCAGCTTGTGTTATTCACCGCGTTACCTGCTGTGGTGGCGACCTTAGCTTCCGTCTGGTTACCCGAAAGTCCATTGTACTTGGTGTCGACGAAAAAATATCGTGAAGCCAAGAAGGTTTTCCAGCGAATTGCTCGAATAAACTCATGCGAGGTTCAAATCGACACTATCTGTGATGAAAACTTCCAGAAGGAAGTGAGACCCGTACGATCGCTCTACGAAAAACTGCGCTTAATCTTCTCCACGCAAGTGTATCGACGCACGCTGATTTGCCTATTGTACTTGTGGTTTGTCGGGTCCTTCAACTACTGTGGATCGCTTTTCCTCTCTGCGGACCTTGATTACGGCAAGTTTAACCACTACGCCACCATACTTATGATTTCACTGGGTGAGATCTTTGGGAAACTTATTTCTTACCTCTTTCTTGCGCGCTGGTCACGAAAGACAAATATTTCACTCTGCTTACTGATGTGCATGACCTCTCTCTTGGTTATTACAGTAAGGGATTTGGCGCCAATGTGGCTCGTCATTGCCAGCATGCTGACATTTCGAATTGCCATTTCAATGTATTTGACTGCCCTGAGTGTATATTCACCAGAGTGTTTCCCCACAGAAATCCGGTCTTCGGGATTTGGTATTTCAACTTCAGGAAGTCGCATCGGTGGAATGATGTCTCCTTTCATTGCAATTATGGTGAAGTCTCTCAACTACTCTCTGAGTATGGGGATATTCATGGCGTCCTTGTGCTTGGGCCAATTGGCAGTGTATTTACTGCCACTCGAGACAAAAGAAATGAGCCTCAATAGAAAAGCTGGTGAGGAAAAGCTTTATAAGTCAACATTGAAGAACGAGTTGTAGACCCGTCTAGGTGATGGTATCTCGGTCAAGTTTTTTTCCCGGGCCACTACTGATACCTCCGTCCAAGGGTAGATAATGTTTTCATAGAGATACAATGAATGTTTTTTATTGGGGCGCCTTCCCAAGAAAGTCCCTCGCCATGATTTGGGTGGCTTCCAGAGCGAACTCAAATTATGGGACGATCAAAGACAGGTACAAGAAGAGCGAAGTTTCTCCACAGGGTAGCGGTGAGAGACGGCTTTCGGACACAGGTAGGAGCAGTGATGACTCGTCAAAAAAGCACAGTCGATCTGTCTTCAAAAAATTGGTTGAACATCGCGCACCGAATCCCCCCACTTTCAGATGGGTACACACACAGGAAAGGCGAAAGCCACAAAAGGAAAATTCTTCCGTAAAGTTTACATCGGACAATCTGCACATTCGTCAATCAGGTCTACTCCATTCACCTCTCAGGCAAGCCCATCCAACGTTAAGTAAAGTGACACGGTGTCATGCAGATACTGGTCGATCCTCCGGTGAGACACACGGCACAGCCTGTGAAAACCACGTTGATCAGGTTGTGAAAGCATGCGAGAAAACTTTTATCAAAGCAACACAACTTCACTACGACAAGGAAAAGCCCCAGCTGGCACTTCCCCTGTATCGTTTTATCAAGGAAAAGATTCCACTGGACGGCACAAATGCCATTGATATATTGCTCGGTGTGACTATCAACCATGCAAAATGTTTGGAAGACTGCTTTGAGCTCTCCATAGAGCCATATTCGATGCGTAGTGAGAGTGCACTAAAACGAATCGATTCAAGTTCGTGCATTGAAGTTCAGTCACACAAAATGAAAAACATGTGGAAGGCAATTAAGCTCTATACGGAGGCCATCGAACTGCTTCGAGAACAAGAGAAATCCAACTATTCAGTGCGGCTTCACTTGCGACTCGCAGAGTGCTATGAAAAACTTGGCATGTTTGACAGGTCGAAGGAAACCATGAAAAAAAGCGCGATGCTAGTTGAAATGGAAACGAGTTTCCAGTATGACGTTGGAAAATCCCTGATTGCTGTGTGGAATACTCGGCTCTTTGACATTTTTGATGCATACTTTTGCTACCCACTGGAGAAAAGAATTACCAAGTTACAAGAGATCGCCCGGACTGAGGGTCTATCCGCTGAAGAAAATTGGTACGCGAATTTATTTCTCGCCCGGGCATGCAGCTTGCACCAGCGCAAATTTCATCGTCACGCGAACACAGCGTATGAGAACGCACTCGCGGTCCGGCCAAACAGTTTTTCAGCCATCCTCGAGTATGCCCATTTTTTGCAATTTATCGAAAACAATCCACAAAAATCCATCAGTCGATACATGCAGAGCATCAATATTATGCGTCGAAAGCTCGATTGGCCAACCGTCAAAAAATCAATGCTCCCACAAGCGTTGTATAATCTTGCCAATGCCCACATTACGTTGACTGAGCCGGAGTCAGCACACCCCCTCTTGTACGAAGCCAAAGCGCTCTATTGTAGTGACAAGACAAACATCAATAAGGTTCATAAAATTCGACTGATGCTTGCCAAAGCACTGGAAGATTGCGGAGACACCGAACAAGCACAGGCGCTGTATTCCAGAGTCCTCACTTTTGTGACTCACGGTGATCGGTGTAAAGCCACGTTCCAAATTGACATTATGAACCAATGGTCGACCCTCAACGTTGGTGAGGTCTATTGTCGCGTTGCGGTGTTTCTCAAGTCTATCTCGATGTTTGAGGATGCCGAAAAGCTCTTCGCGAAGAGTTTGCTCGACAAGAAAACCGAACTCGCGACGAAAATCGAATGCCTTTTCTCCTACAGTGAGTTACTCCGTGAAAGGGGGGATACTCGCCGAGTGAAGCTGATGGAAGATCACCTCTTCTCATTGGTCATGCAGAACCATAGTAGCAGTGTCAAACTGCCCTTAAAAGTATGGCTCAACCGAGTGCATGAACTCGATACTGACGGTCGCTACGAAAATGTGATATTTCTCTTTGAATTTCTACTCGGCCGAGGAAAGCATTCGCTGACTCCAGTCGAGTACGCTGACGTGCTGCGGCGCCACGCGGAATACCTGCAGTCCAAACAGGATTACCCTGCCGCCAGCGTGGCGTATGAGGCGTGCATACACAATGATGCATCGAATGTTCATTTTCACGTCCAGAAGGCGTGGTGCCTGGCGCACTCGGCTGTTCCACAGGACGAGGCTTCCAAGAGCTTTGAGAAAGCAATCGATATTTACACCACATGTGAAAATAAGGCGGAATGGGATGGTTGTTTTTGCCATGGCGAATATGCCGTATATCTACATGAAAATGGACGATTGTCCGAAGCTGAGCAACAGTACCTCAACGCGACAGAATCAACAAATTCCACCAATTCGGCCTATTATGCACAAGTGTGCGCCAATCTCGGCATTCTCTACCAGGCGCTAGGCAAATCCGAGCTTGTCGACCACTGGTTCACTATAGCTTTGCAAGTTCGACCTGTGCAGTATTCGCCTTGGTTGATTTATCTTGACTCGCTAGTATCAGCAAAGTCATTCGTCAAAGGACGAAAGCTTGTGAAGCGAATGGTGCAAATATTCCCACGAAATCGTGGCGAGACGTTTCTTCGCTTCGGGAAAATGCTCGAAGTGGAGCAAACTGGCTCGCCAGCCCGTGTTGCATATGCGTACTATAGGGCAATGAAGGCTGACGTGGTATCTCCGAGCACTGGAGAGGACCATCTGCACTTTATCTATCAAAATACAAGTAATATTCACGCACTGGCGGAATACGCGGCAACTTTAAATTACAAAATGCATTTCTACCAGCATGCAGAGAAATGCTACAAAATTCTCTCCGAGAGACTTCCAGATGATGTTAATATTGCGCTGCATTATGGTAAGCTCGCGCTTGATCATCTTGGTGACCCAGAGACGGCGCGGTGCCAATTCGAAAAGGCGCTGAAGCTCGATCCAAATCGGCCAATGGCATACGAATACCTCGCAGAGTATCATCTCACGACACATGGAGATGTCGATACCGCGGAGGATATCTATTTGCATGCTATACGATCAACGAGAGGGTCCGTACATATCCACGCATGTTACCAGTACGTGCTGTTTCTGCAGAATCAAAATATTGTTGGCTCTGCTCCAGTGGATATATTTTGTGAGTTACCAAACAAATATCCAACAAGTGCGGCAGCCCATATTTCGTACGCGCTCTTTCTTCAGTTGAGTCTACATGAGAGGCATCGGTGCGTTGCAAAGATGAAATTTGCCCTCCAATGTCTGACAGCGGGCGATGGTCAAACAGAACACTGCATCAAGGATTACTTACCAGAAAAGCAGCTAGCCGGCTACACGAAAGAGTGTACAATGCGTATTCATAAGATCGCGGAGGCCATCGAGACTGCGTCCATCAAAGAATCTTATCACAAAGAGCTGGACATTTCAAAGTCTCTTCGCAGGCGAAATTCAGTTTTGCATCGAAAGACTTCCGAGTCCCTGCAAAACGCCATGGTCATTTGGAATTCAACTGATTTTCTACGTGATCCGACCCACCAATTCGTCAAAAATATGTTTGAACAGAATATTTCCATCAATCTCGATACAGATCAGCTAGAGGCTTGGACGGATCTTCAAAAGATCCAAAATCTCTTCGTGGCCGCACTCGAAATTGAGCCCGAAAACGTCGCTCATCTCCAGCACTACGGCAATTATCTATCGAAATGGATGATGAACCTACCAGAGGCAGGAAAAGTCTATTTGAAAACAGTGAATTCCCAGTCTGGGAATTTTGATGCACTTCGAGTGTCAGCTGCATTTTTCCTCCAGGAGGGAAGTGAACATTCAATACGCTCTTTCATGGATATTGCGAAAGGTCAGTACAAGGAAATCGTCGAAAGTGGTTCCTGTGTCATTGAGGATGTCGTGCAATACACAAGCTTTCTCAGTACCCCACAAGAGGGAAGGGAGGCAATGGAAACGCACGTTCACTGTTTATTGAACCCCCCAGATGTGGATGAGGAAGGTCTCTATGAGATTCTCCATAAACAAGGTGCTGAGCTCAAGATTGGAGATTTTCCGAAGAGCGACGCCGCTTCACCCAAATCAGATAATGGTGCATGAATCGGTCGACTCAAAAGTATCTGGCACATTTTGTGCATTTATGTATGTATCGCCTGGTGTGTGAGTAGAACATGAGGAAATATCAAATCAACGAAATCTGTCTGTATTTTCCACTTCTAATGACTTTAAAGATATCACTTCTTTTATGCGAAATATATTCAATATGTCGAGCAGCTGTATTCCGCTGTGCGCCATCTTGCTGGCGCTGATTTTTCAGGTTCACCACGTGTACGCCCTTACCACCAGAATCGAGCCAGGTCAAAAGGAATGTTTCACTGAAAAAATCGAAGCGAACATTCCGATAACTTTTCAGTTTCAAGTCGTCAAAGGTGGAAAAATGGACCTGGAGGCGTCAGTCGAAGAAGCAGATGGTAGCGTTGTGCAAAGCTGGTCAATGGAGGCTGATGGAAGATGGTCAAAGCGTCCGGGAGAAGAGAAATCGTACGCATTTTGTTTCTCCAACAAGCATTCGAAATGGACCCCCAAGTGGGTCAACTTTCACGTCTACAAGTACGATCACAAGAATATTTTGCCGAGTGCGCAGGATTTGGACCCGATCGAAACATCCATCATGAAACTCAATGGAGACTTTGAGGAACTTCAAGAATCCCAACTTCTCATTCGATCACTTGAAAAGGACCATCGGCGTACAGTTGAAAGTACGTCACGGCATTTACTTTTATGGTGTATTTTTGACTCTCTCATCGTACTCGTCGGTGGACTTCTTCAACTTTACTTCACACGCCGATTCCTCAATATGCACACATAGTAGACTGGAGTAAACCTCAACGCGGGCATAACTCCTATCCCAGTGGTACTTCACAGAGGGACGGGCCTCCCAACACTACTCAATTGAGCACGGTCAATTTTTAGCTGAATTCGTTTCCAGAGATTACGAGCTCAAATGCATTCCAATTCTTCAATTTTCGTCCGTCTGAGATTAAATGAATGAATTTCATCACTGCTAAATACCAGCACATGTCTTAATGATCCATTCCTCCACGCCCGTTTCATTTCGTCAAAGCATCACGGAAGTTTTCAGTGCCTCGTGCGATGGCGCGTATCCATTGAGTCCGCAACTCATAAATATGCTCAGCGCGGCGGAGGTCAAACTTGACACATCAAGTAGCCAAATCAAAGGAGAATGCACATCATTCGCCCCCAAAAGCGAACTCTCACGCCGAGACAGGATTATCAGTGAAAAATTCGAAAAGGGCGACGTGCAGAATGCGGATGGAAGCCATCGCCACCTTGAGCCTATAAAGCACTATAGTCGCTCGGCAGCTGGCAATACCCAATGTGCTGAAGAGATTCTGACGCCCGAAACGATCCATCGGTGTCTTACATACATTTGTGAGGTGTTGTTGCAAAGGCTGCAGAAACGAGGTGGCGAAGGAGATGTCGATTTCAAAATGGAGTTTTTCACTTTTTTAGACAATCGACTCCGCTCCCTTGGGAAGGATTACGAATCGCAGTCTGTCTTTGGAAAGGAGCACATGTGTGACATGGGAACGATGTTTCGAATTTACGTCATGAGAATATTCGAGTGTACACGGACTGTCGAGGAATGTTCGCAGTTTTGCATGTTTCAAAAGCTCAACAATGAGCGAATGGATGCAATTCAGGGCGTTCTTCTCCAATACATGTACAATCCGGAGAACACAGAGTTCTTTACTGAAATTTTCGGACTCTTTCTTCTCCGCTGCCTCGGTCATGACGCCGAGCTCGACGCCCGACACTGGTGGTCAGACATACTTGCAACTCGACGGCAAATGCTGTTTAAGCTGTCAACGAGTCCATTGTATGCAACGCTGGCCTGGGATGCGCTCTACACGCCAATACTAGCGATTCACTTTTTAGAGACTGGCCAGTGGTTGGCATATTGTGCGCTCATGAAGGAGCCATCGACGAGTATTTTGCATGTGACGCTTATGGCGTGCCCTCTCTCGTACATTCGCGTTCGAGCCTTGCAAGAAATGTGCGATGGCAAGGCGATCGGCGGAAGAAAGAAACGCTACGTCGGTGCGCTTTCTAGAGATTACCTGGCCGAGGCACTTCTCTTCACAGATTCATCAGACCTGCGAGAATTTGGTCATCTTTTAAACCTCGCTGAAGGTTCTGCAGAGAATGCAATTCTCTGTGGAAGTGAAAACTATCGAGGTCTGTCCTTTTCGAAAAACGCAAAGATGCAACTTCTACGGCCACTTCCACCTTCACTCATGGGGGACGAAAGCAGACGAAACGCGGAGTATTCATTGAGTTTCATGAGCGGATTCGCAGTGCGGAATGGGAAATCGGGGCATCGTGACATCAAGTTGAGATGCTCCGAGGACTTGCAGCAAATTATTCGAACGTATGGGATGCGTTGCGAAAATACAGCAATGAGTATTGCCTCGACGATCGAGAATGCAAAAATGCAACGACAACACTCGAGTCAGTCGTCACAAAGTAATGATTCTTTCCATATGCAAGTCGATTCCATTTGCGGTGGTGAAAATGTGTCTTCACCAAACCTCATGATGAGCCCTGTCGAGGGGAATTTATCTTCACTTGAATACAGCACATCACCGGTGGTGCCGCCAAAGTGTCAACCAACTATTGCAATCGATGAATTTTTTCGACGGCCACGGAAGCGTCCCATTCCCATCCCCCAGAGTGAATCCGAAAATCCGTTTCAATGCCAAACCTGCATTGTTCAAAACTGGGTGGCTGCCGGCAATGGGCGGCCTCCACGATGGACAGTCGACGTATTTGACCAGTTTTTTCGATGGGCGACTTCAGTAACGAGACCAGAGATGTTCATCTCGTTACGTTGGTTTATTATCGCTCCTTCAGCGGGAATGTTTCCCTTTGACGAGCTCCCCCATGCGTTGTCATACGTCCAAACCTATAGAGAGCTACAGGAGGGAAGATTCATGGAGATCCACGTCGATGAATACAAGGCCAATGTATCGTATACTGACCCGACTGGCTGTGTCGTCTTTTCAGTATTCCATCGTTTCCACAACATGACCGACTTACAAGAAAAGATTCGAACAGTGCAGCAATGGAAGCAGGCGAAGGGCCTCGGACTTATTCAAATAATCATCTTGGTCACGCCGGACGACGAGTGGGCCCATGTTCTCTCCCACTTGGAAAACCTATCGCAAAGCGACGCATTGAGTGGTTTATTTCTCTATTCTTTCCAAGATGATTCACCGATGTCGTCCGAGTCATTCAATGTCATCATGAAGGCTTTGCTTTTTGAGGCGCTTGTAAATGGGGCAATGGTGCGAAACGTGAATGGGCGATTCATTTCTGAGGGGCGCACTCGTGATGCCTTCAATTGAGCCATCTGCCCTCATCTCATTGAGTAGCTATGGCCACCGCGTAGTATTTTCGTCCTCAACTCGATTGAGTCATTCGCCACTCGATGGTGTTCATTGTCAGCAGCCTCACGCTATTTTACCTTCTATTCAATATCGCAAATATCCATTCATATGCCACCATGTGATGTCAGTCCAGCAGCCAACAGTGAACACAAAAGATATTCAAGACGCGGCCGTGCGGTTTCTCAAGCACTCGTGTACGGAGCAGATTCGAACTGCGCTGGACAATAAAAACGCCATTATGCAATCGAAGCATTCGGCAATTTTCTCCTCCACTTCGGGGGAAAGGTGCGAAGGCGAGAGTCCAATGCCGACAATAGCTAGTGTCTTTCTCCCCCTTCGGATTGATTACATCGAGCTCGCAGCGCTCGAACCCTATCTCGCCCAATGCCTTGTGTATGAGCCACGGAAGTGCCTCGATGAGATCTCCACCATGGCACTTCACGTACAGCGAGAGATTGTCAGTCATAGCAACGCCTCGCTCGATGAAAATGAGCCAATCGACAGCAATGTTCTCATGAAATGCACGCAAGCCCAGGTTATTGATCCAGACACCCCGAACACGCCGACGTTTACCTACGAGGGGTTCACTATACGGCTGCTCCATTTCATCACACCGATTCGCAGCCTTCACTCGCTTCGAAGTCGCGATATCGGCCAGCTGGTGAAGGTGCGGGGAGTCGTTTCTGTCATCAGTGAAAAGAAGGTAGTCCTCGTGGAGCGCGACTATCTGTGTACAAAATGCGCAAAGGTGACGAGAATTCGAGCAGATATCGCACAGCGGTACCGTCTTCAGGTGCCACAGCTATGTGAATATTGCCTGTCGAAGCGGGAAGAAAAGGCAGCCTTCACAGTCGATCCTTCCAATAAAACGATTAATTTTCGATCGAATAAAAAAAGTCAAAATTCCAATGCGGCTTCTCTTGGCGAATGCTTTCAGCAAATCGAGGCTCAAAAGGAACGCTGGATGGACTTTCAAGAGATCAAAATATCCGACCGCCAATACATATCGAAGGACTCAAGCGAGTGGGTTTCTTCGCGGTTTTACACAGTTGTGCTTCAGAGAGACCTAGTGGATTGCATCGAAATGGGCCAAGAAGTCGCAGTCTTGGCCATTCCTGTCATGCAATGGCTGACACCCCCCTACCATGGCACAGCGTGCATTCCGAAACTTGTGTTGTTCGCGAATGACATCGAGTCGCTGTCATCCAATCAAGTCAGTCCAGAGAATTTGTATGACGTCGTGCATGGCCGACTCGTGTCTCGGGAATTCATCAAAGGCCACTGCGCGCCGAAAAACCTCTCCCAACGAGACAGCTTTGTGAATTCACTCTTTCCATCCATTCACGGCCTTTTTCACATCAAGCTCGCGCTTGTGCTCGTGCTGATTGGCGGTGTGCGGCGATCTTCGGACGACGGCGTGCAGCGACGCGGAACGAGCCACATCCTCATCGACGGGGCAGCTTCGGTCGGAAAGACCAGTCTACTTAAGCAAGCGCTGTTCTTGTCGAGTCTCAAGTTGAAGGGCAGAGGAGGCGCACTTATTACGGGGACAGGGGCAACTGTTGCGGGACTGACAGCCGCCGCGGTGCGCGAGTCGACGGATTCGGAGTCCTCCTGGCACCTCGAGGCAGGGGCGCTCGTCCTCAGCAATGGTGGTGTGTGTTGCATCGATGACTTTCACAAGCTGGCCCGTCCAGTTCGGCTTGCGCTTCTGGAGGCAATGGAGCAACAACACGTGTCAGTGGCTAAGGCTGGCATGGTCAGGACGTTGCCAGCGGAAGCCAGTGTGATCGCGGCGACTACGAGTGCATCTCCGAACGCTGACCCCTTCACAGGGAAGAGTAAATCATCGGTGTTCGAAATGAACCTCCCGTTACTCAGCAGATTCGATTTGGTCTTTTCTATTGCGGACACTGCAACAAGTGAATCTGACAGGGAATTGGTGGAGTTTTTCTTCCGGGAAGTCGAAGGCAACAGGGACGAAGAACGCATAGAACTGCGGTGCTCGTACGTTCGCCGTGTCTCGTCGATGCCAACGGAAATCGCCGAATCCCTCCACCCACTCTTGATTCAGTACTATGAGCGCTTAGAACGCGTCCACAGTGCGCAGGGCTGTGGCATGTTGGGGTCAGGGGAGTCACCAATCACGGTGCGTGTGCTTGAGTCTCTCATTCGGCTCACGCAGGCCCATGCGAGGCTCATGAATCGAACGGTGGCGACGCAGGAGGATGCCCTCGCTGTCATCGCTCTTTATGAACACTCAGCACTGGGGTCTTGTATGCTGAGAGATTTTCCAATCGACACTGCGGGGATGTCGACAGAATTGCTTGAACACACACTTCGGGAACTCCAGTAAAGTCTCGATATTCTTGAGGTGGATTACTTGCATTTGCCTCTCGAGCGTTGTGTGATTTGAGTTTCGTTTCTGTTCAGTGCATGTTTTTTCTGTGACCACACGTGTCGAACCTTCGACAATCTAATTACAATATTGATACTTGTATGATCCCTGGGAGACAAGATGATTCTAGGGAACTCTCCGGAAAAAGCTTGAACCGTGGTTCAACGAGGTTAAACCCGTATGCTAGTAAGACACCTACCTATCGTTTGCGCTTTATTTTATCTTTTCGTAGCTCGATGCATTGTGGATAGACATTCTGTTTACCTGTATGCTGGACAGATGAAAATGGCCGTCATGGTAGTCAGACATGGTGGAAAATCCACTTCAATCAAAAATGCACAGTTCGCATGGGTACATACAAAATTTCAACACGCAACACAAACAGAGTGTCAATCCGCACATCTTCTCTTCAGCAGCATACATCCCGAATGATTTTCCTTTTCTTTAAAATTTGGTTTGGAGTAAACTTATTATAATTTGAAGGCCGGTATTCGCTGCGGCAGTTGAGTCAAGTTGACAATCCCACTGAACATGAGAGTGCAGTTGAATCAATTTGCACGTTCCTTTCGATACGTATGCACATACTTCGTGTTTTTCAGCACAATTCTTGTGGACCAATGGCATCATACGTTTCATAATCCACCGCACTGTCTGAAGTTTGCTTGTCTCGCCACCAGGGGGGCCCGGGATCCCCCATAGCAGTAAATGGCGTCTCCTAAACCTCTTCACCGTAGGGTACAAGTCCTGAACCACCATGAAGTGTGGCCTTCCATCGGGTCGGAACTTGTTACATTGTATTGAACATCCACAAAAGATGTTAGGAAATCGCTCCGGTATGATACGAATATTAAAATATATCGACTGTTCTACAGGCACTATTGCTAATCAAGGAAATTTTGCCGACAGTCGCCGGAAACCAGTGCAGGTCGATGGAGCTTTTCGAAAGACAATTCAATGACGTGCTCAGTATCAATTTTAACGCCTTTCCACTCAGCCACATCTTTGAGTTCCTCACGATTGCCACAAAATTTATCACTGTTTTCAATTCCAGCGATGAACATTTCCATCAAGGTTTGCTTGGAAAGGGAGGAATAGTCAAGGCGAACAAGGTGTAGGTCAGAGTTGTTGATGAATTTGAACGAAAGCATTTTGTAGTATTGGAGAGAAATAGAGAGCATGAACAGTTTGATTGAGTCACAGTTAAGCCGGAAAGGAAATAGGCTGGGAGCTGATATCAAAATACAAAGCACAAAATGCGGCGCTGTGCTGAATGATGGACCAATCTACTTGCACGTTATGTGACCTAGTGCGAAAACTTGTACCTCACACGCTTGGAAGAAGCGAACCATGACAGAGAAGAGAACGAAAATGGGCGAGAAAGTGGGACTTCTCGAAAGCCTACGTCAATATATGTCGATTGGCGTAGTCCAATTGATGAAACCGCGAAAATTGTAGACAAAGTAGAAAACGCTGCGGCATGGTTCGGCGTAATTTTTTTGGCGTGAATAAAACGTAGAATTTAGGTACGTTTAGCCTGAAGTTTTCTGTATAAGCACGACCCTGGTTTATTTAAAACTTCGACCAAGTGGTGCGGATGACAAACGGTTGAGGGAAGCGAGTCCTGGAGAAAAAGCTCCCGAATCGAACCGAATGTGACGTAGCTAAAAGCAATTCGATTTCGATGAATGCACAACAATTTTGCTTATTTTAAGAGGGAATTATCAGCTATTGGCTTGCATATACGCATTTGTGTGGTCCCGAAATGCATATTCTTCTCTTCGATACACTCGATGCCGGCAAGTCGAACCATTCGCTGAATATCCCTGTTCCACCAGCATCCCCAATTTAGTGCATGTGAAGGTGCCATCTTATCTAGATAATTATTTAGCCAACTCTTGTTGCCTTTGCCATGTTCGAGAAGAAGAAGCTTCCCTTCAGGCTTACATACGCGAGACATTTCACGGAGCGCCTGGATAGGCTCGTCATATGAGCAAAGCCCGAACGTGTCAATCACGGTATCGAATGTATCGTCCGCGAATGGAAGCACTTCAGAGTCTATCATCTGAAACTTGTGAGGTACGTCGAAGTTCTGTGACAATTTATAATGATCATACTTTTTTTCCATGACCCTGAGCATTGCATTTGACCGATCACATAAGACTATAGATTTGATGTCGTCGTAGTTAAACAGGCCAATGTTCTTCCCTGTTCCTGCACCAACTTCAAGCACATCGCCTCGACAATGTTTATGGAGCATCGTTTTGCGACAGTGAGTTATCCCCAGAATAAACTCTTGAAACATCGTCTTTTTGTCGTAATTTTCTGATATTTTATCGAAAGCATCACGACGAGCCCCATCAGATACCAAAAACGTCTGTCGACGAGTCAACAGGAAATTTGTGCAGTATGCAGTAACGACGAAAACAGCTCCAGCAGCGATGCCCGCACTTGTCTTTATCTTCATGAGAATCTCTGAAGGAAAATATATGGGTAAATAGTCGAGATTATTCCAAAGGCGAAATCTTATTTGAAAAGGATATCAATCTACGGATATTGTTCCCCAGCAAAAGTTCGGGCAAGAAATGTACTAGACGGTAACGGTCGTGATTTTATGATTCCGAGCATTGATGATACTATTCAGAAAGTTTTTATGGTGCTATTCACGAAAAAAGAAATGCACATTGTAATTTCATTCTTATTATCTTCATCCAGGCAATAAGTATGGTATACTTGACTAAATAAGCAAGAATTCTTGTTCAATTCGTGGAAGAACTGAGCATGTTAAGAAGAGTGGTTCCTATGTACTGCATCTCCACCAAGTCAGCCAAGATGGCAGGACATAATTGACCACCATGAATAGATATGAGAGGCTCTGTTGAGACAGGAATACTGGGATAACTTTCCTGATAATTATTTGTTTCACTGCTATCCGCTCTTGTGGAAATTCGGACGGCGGAATGAGCATTTCCCAGCCTTTCTTGCAAAGCTAAGCTGGGACTTATTTTCCTCTTTGCACAATCGTCAAGAATTTTTGACCAGAATGGCGTTGAAGACAAGGCTGTTTCAGCAGTTTCACTTGATGAGTCATCGTTAGATCCTTGAGGTGTAAACTCCAAGTCTTCCTTGTATTTAATTTCATATGACTGGGTGGAATGACCTTTGAAGGGCTTTAAGGATGGATCGTCACTATTGATCAACTTTCGAAAGTCATAGAAAGCCTTGAGGAAGCTAAGGTCTCCAGAAAAGGTATAAGAGAAGTTTCTTTGGGGGCTCGGAGTGTCTGTAGGGTGAAAAAATGGACTCGAACCCCAGCGAGCAGCGCACTCTAATATCTGCAAGCATTCGACCGCCCTCTGGTACGTCACGTTTTCACAGTTAGTTTTAACAAGAAGTCGCAGATTGCTACTCAAATCAGTAAGAATTTTCTCTTGTGCCCGCTGGAGATCCATACCTATGTATCTGATAAGCTCATTGAAGACATACTTTTGTTGACCAGCCCTCACGTGTCGCATTCTAGATGAAGTCGATGAGCTTTCCTCAAGAAGTCTTCGCTGTGGTGATGAGGTGTCGCTGTGCGTGTCGGGTTTTGCTCCGGTTTCTATCTTTTTCTTTTGTTTAAATGTCCTGGAAGACTCGGACATAGAGTAATGGGCTTTAATACTAGGTGTCAGTTCATCTGTCATTCTACAAGAGTTATACAAGTAATAATATTGCATAATAGAAATTGTAGGCTTTTGTTATTCTTAAGCCTATTCGGTAAGATATGACGTTGAAACAGCAAGATTTTTCCCATTTCGAGTGAAATCACTAGCAACGAATGTAAATAGGGTTCATATACGCCCTACTAATATTAATAGTACTGTGATTAGAAAGACTAACTTACTTTTCGTTGGAGGATCTATCGCTCTCAGACCATATCAGTTTTCTTAATTAATGAAATGGAGAACCCAGAAACCAAGTCTGACTTTCGCCCGTTTTTAGAAGCGTGTGTTTACCGGGACATTCTCGAAAAACTAGAAAACCCAAACAAAATCACGCTCGAGTTTCAGACTTTGCGACAAGTGGATGAAGAGGAAGCGAGAGTTGCTAGCCGGTATAAGAGTTCTACTAGAAAGCGGAACCTACAGAAGAATCGCTTTCAAAACATTCTAGCAAAGGAATCAACGAGGGTACATGTGTCTTCAGGAGATTATATTAACGCTAATCTCTTGGATTTCCCGGAATTTCTAAAGCTGCCTTCTTATATAATGACGCAGCACCCGCTTGAGAACACGCTAAATACATTTTGGCGAATGATTCAAGAAAACGAGACCCTTGCAATCGTCCAACTCAACGCCAATGGCGAAGAAGACTATCTTCAAAGCACGTACTATAAAACCCCAGAGAGTGAATACGACATCAAAATAGAGAAGCAAACATTAAACCAAACTCCAGGAAAAATAGTTTTGCACCATGTAGAAGTTACCCATACAAACAGCAAGCAATTTCACAAACTTTTGCACTTCCAATACTTGGGTTGGCCCGACCACGGAGTGCCAGAGACCTCTGCTGAGGTACTAGATTTGATTTCGTCGCTTGATCAAAGACTAGGAAAACGGAAAGGCAGACAATCGAACGTCTTGATACACTGTATGGCAGGCGTGGGAAGAACAGGAACCTTTGTAGCGCTTCATGCCAGTATCAATCTACTCAGAATGCCAATGGCGATCTACAGGGGTAGCTTCAGCTTTTATGAGATAGTGAAATTCTTGAAACAAACGCGAACTTATTCCGTGCAAAACAACGAGCAATATATGTTTTGTTACAAGGCACTTCAGAGCTTCCTCTTGGAAAAAGAAAGTGCTGCAGACGTCTGATTGCCGAATGTCTATGTTCTCTGACGTTTTGGGGTCTCTAGTTCTAGGCAAGTAGTAAATTAGTCGCTGATTCAACCTTAGGCGTGTGTATTTAGTAGGGAAGTACATTCACATCTATTAAACAAGCTTCTGCAGCATAAGTCATATTTCGTGTCAAAGGCAGGCACTCTTTGGCCATTGAACCCACAACAACTATTATAGATTGAGACCATTTCCTTTTTCATTCTATAATGCGTTGAGATTTCACCTAGAGGGAAGAAGATTCTGCCAGGAAATGACACTCATCGGAAAACGGAACAAATTGACGAAAACTAGACTTTTGTGTTGTATCCTTGCTTGGGTTGATTCTGTTTTGCGTGACTATCCTAAAAACTTCTCGTTTTGCGCGGTTCTCCTAAAAGTTTTGACGAGGTTACCTGACGGCCGAGCAGTCGAAGTCTTACATTTTCAGTTTTGTTATCCATGTGGAATCTCTCATGCAATGCAATGCCCTTTTGAAGATACATGTCTCCTTGGACTTTTTCCTATCGGTAAGCTGGGTCGATGTACATCGTACGCACACAGATAAATTCCAATACGAACACTAACCAGTCGTGACTCTTGCATGGAGGCTTTTCGGAACCTGCTTCATGGTGGAACGCCAATGAAATTTGGCTTCGGTTCGCGTTTTGCCTTGCAGCTAATTTTGGTAGCATATTTTGTTATGAGAAATAAAGATGAAATGGACCAGAAAAGGTTCTTGTGCAAAGGGTGACCATTTCTCTGTTCCTGGAGTCGTAACAAATTCACTCTTAGGTTCATCTATTTCCATCGAAACATCGTGTTATTGCTGATACGCAAAGTACGCAAGGAGAAGGGATTCTTATAAAAGAATCGTGTATGCACAAGACTGAAAATTCACACATTGCTCGCCGAGCAAGTTGCACGACATACTGGACAAGTATGCTGTTGCTCTAACCAAGAAATCAAGCAGTTAAGATGGAAGACGTGTGTGCAGTCAAGCCTTGTGATTAACTCCTTCCCTCCCATTGCATCTAAACAAATTGTACATTGGTTGTTGTTTGGAGCACCATCGACGTGTCTAAAAAACTCGTAAAACTCATCGGCTGGTCTGGCTTTTTGTCGGAGAAGTGTTAGTAATTCAGCTGGTGCAGGTGAAGTGCTTGCTTCGCCAGCTCGCTGCATTGCCTGTAAGAAATCCTCTAACGGCATAACACTGCGCCCATCAGTAACGAAAGACAGCTGGACTTCTACACCTCGGCGAGGTCTCCCTGTTGGGTTTTGCTGACCGGACGCAACACGTGAATTTACCCGAATTCTCTCACCATCGGTGATGTCGGCTGTATTTCCTGAAGTAGTCGTACTCGTTCCACTCGCCGTGACAGCTTCATGATGCGTCTGTCGATTCGGGCGGAAGAGAAATCGTTGAAGATCGCCAATAGCTGTCCAAGTTTCGAGGAGCTCAACGAAATCACCATGACAATCTGGACAATGCGGAATTCCTGTGTGAAAATCCATGCGGGGGCGCAGCAATTCACAGTCGTAGCAATATCCGTTTACCATCGTTTATATATTGAGAAAGATTGGACAGTAATACAAAGACTCCATCTCTCCCTGGGGTTTTAAACGGAAGTTCGCATTTCTGACACACAAATACAACGATACAATCGCATGTTATACTAGCTTGAAAGCCAATGATTGGAGCTCTTGCAGCCGACGCTCAAAGCTCTTTCTCCACCGGTTCAAGTTGGCGACACGTACGCTCTCAAATCGATCGATGGTCGCATGGAAGCCTGGGACAGTACATACTGTAGAATCTTGTGGTAGGCGTTCATTTACCGATTGAATTGGCATTGCTTCGGTATTCGTCAAAAACGTGGACGAATATTCAATGGCTTTGCGAATGAGTCCGAGCTTCTGTTGCAGATCACTCGTTTTACTATTGAAATTTTGCGTTACGGAGCATAGCAATAAACAAAGACCCGGGAAACCGAAACTCTTCACTTGATCAGCCACAGTGGCTATATCCGAGGCGTCGGATGGCTCTGATTTTGAAAATCCAACCAACCTATGCAGCCCGAAGCAGTCGGTTCGATCCCATTCCTCTCCGGGAGAGTGTAGCATGAGTTGGATGAAAGAAGTGATATTTTCCAAATCTGCAATTCGTACAGAAAGGCTTCGGGCAGTGAGCCGCTCCGAAATGCAGTCTCCGAGAACTGCCCTATCCTCATTCGTACAAATCTGACTACTTCCCGCTGCAATGATGCACTGCGCTTCTTGAATCATATCGCTCCGCTTGTGAAGGAACTGAAGTGCTTCCTCTGCGCACATCGGTTCCATTTGTGAGATGACATGCCAAACTAAACACTCTGCTCGGTGAAGACTGCAAGTTAACTTTTGGCGAAGCACTGGAATCTCATCCCGAACAATGTTCCAGTCGAGGTGATTGAGTGCACCTTCAGTAAGATGAAGTGCATCTGGACCGCCGGCACATCGATAGAACTCTACGGAATCGCAACACACTGTTTTCAGCTCCGATGGAAAGTACCCTTCGATGAGCGAGTCAAAATAGACGTAGCTCATAGTATCGAATTGGATGTTGTTGAGAGATAGTCTTTCGAGTCCTTTATGTGCATCGAATACACCCAGGTGGCCAGCAAGATACGTCGCGATTAACTCGTTCAAATCACTTGTGTTGGGTGAACACTGCAGAACGGCCAGTGCCGACAATGGTTCGCCCCGGTATACCAAGGCTTGGACAATGACATAGTCGGCATAGCACGACCTTGAGGTGTTTTTGAGTACGGCCGAAATCGCGGGTTCAATTCTGGTCGCCAGTGATTCGAACTTTTGCGGGAATCGGGTGGAGACGCTCAGAATGACATGAAGTCGCAAGGCAGGTAAATTTTGGAGTTCGTGCAGCAGTTGATCAAGAGCTGGGCACTCACCAGCCTTCGCCATACACAGTTTCTCAATGAGGGCACGGACTAAAGGCTGAATGTCATAGAAACATGCCCACTCATTGGAGTTTCCGTACTTTTGACAATATGCCACCAGCGAATCGATGAATGGTTTCCATTTGTCGCTTGTAATATGTCGCAGCGCAATATGAATATGTAACAGCGATTTGTTTCGTTGGTCGGCGCATGGTATTTCCTTTATGATATCCACTGGACTAAACTTTCCGTTTGTGTTGGTGGGCAAATTGAGCGGTGAAGAATGCTTACTTATCAGATACGTATTTATAATGGATGTGATTTTTGTGTCAAAATCATTCATGCTCACGAGATGGGTGACGCCAATGAGGAAGCGGAAATACTTGAAATTATTTCGCGAATCTATAGAGCTTGACGAAAACCGCTCTTCACTGAGCGTGTCGGATTGTAAGAGTGCGGCACAGAGCAGTACAGGAGTCTTCCAGTCTGTATTGTGCTCAACAGTAGGTGTACGAAGATAGGCGTCGACGAGTGTTCCAATGGTCCAACCCATGTTGGCACGCATAGACGGATCCGATTGTGTGCCGCTGCAGCATAAAGACTCAATCACTAATTGGTCGAATTTCTGCCGATAAGCATCCACCGTGCATTCACGCAAGCTATTCACTACATAGAAGGAAAACATTTTCTCCCACTCATGCTGTGTAATTCTCATCTCACTAGCACAGGATTCGTGTAGGAATCGTCGGAGCATCGACATGCCGAGAGACCGCAATGCCTCATTTTCTTCATTGAGGCAATTTCCCACGATTGCCCATAGCTGATGCTTTTGGCTCTTCGAAATCTTTGTGAGCTGTCGTGCAGTGCGCTGAAATCCGGAGAAATCACCAAGAAGAGCCTGTGCGCTGGCGTATTTTTCGCCAAGGTGAACACTAGACGTACCTTCCCATCCATTGCGGTATATTGTTGCGATGGAATTTATAGATTCGGACCTGTGACATCCCAGTGATAGGCAGATATATGCGACCACTTCCACAGGCAACAGCTCTTGAAGGTCATTGGCCTGATCCGCCAATAGGCTCTCAGCGCAAGATAGGGCCTTTTCATGATCACCTAGGTGATACGAGCACAGCGCATTGAGCGCTTTTAGAGTCACACATTTATCTGTTCTGTGCGAGACAAGATAATCTGAAATCAGTTTGTGTGCCCGAGCAAATCCACCCTTTTCAATTATTTCCTTGGCCTTGTTGAGAACATTCAGTTCAGTGTTTTTCCAGTTCATGAAAGTAAACAATTTGGCTTCATGGAAGAAAAGCATCGAAGGAGATATAAGCGAAACACTCGTAAGAGCTCTAAAAAAAATACGCCTCCCGGAGTCATTCACTCGTTCCACCAGGTGATTGAGTGTGCTGAAGTTTCTCTATCTTCAATTCACGCAAAAGCGCTTGCTGGTGGCGGAATACCGGGGCAAAGTAGTGACCGATGATTTCGGTCAAGAAGTTTTCCATCTCCTCCTTATTTGAATTTCTAGAGATCTCTTCGATCCGTACGCAACACGACCTGAGAATTTCTATAGCAGGTGTATCTTTTTGATCTTCGTAGTTCTCAATTTCATTGAGTGTTGACTCAATCTCAAGTAGCTTGTCCTCTAAGCTCGCTTTCACCGAGAGAGCCTTCGGTTGAAAAATCGATTTTTGGTGTCGGAAAAGCAACTTTACTGCTTGGTCGATGAGGCGTTTGGCTCTTTCAAAGGTGCATCTTCTGGTGTAAATCTTCTCGTATTTTGAACCGTATGATTGGACACTGACTTGTGGCTCGCACGTCGTGACAAGGGAATCTGCACTTTCGAAAGATGCAGTGCTCGCCTTTTCCTCCTCAGCTGTTTTCGGACGTGGTAGTAGTTTTTCACCAGTTCTATCTCGTCCCTCCATTTGCTGTAGAAATTGCTCCTGAGCTATCCGAAGATCCTCGAGTAATGTGCTCATAGAGGGAAACGTACGACTAACTATAGTGAAATCTGTATTCGATTGAGTGTCTGTATGTTGAGAAGTCGGTGTTTTTATTCGTGAAAACAATTTCGAATTGTCTGCTCATCAGCAGTGATTCAGGAATCACTACTCAATAGTAAAAAAACCATGGACACACAAGCTTTCATTACCGTAATTGCAGGATGTCTAGCCATGTGATTCATTTTCTCTGGTATAGCCATTTATTGTTGTACGGCGCAAAGTTTTGTCCGAACCACGTCATTTCCAATTCACTCCTGAAAAAAACCCAATTCAAGCAGTACTGTAGCAGTAGGTCTCTTCTTTGGGTCTTTCTGTAAAGCCAGTCTCAGAAATTCTCGTGCCGTTTCGCTTATCGTTGCATCATCAATGTGCAATGAAAACTTCGCATCATTACCCATTCGGTAGATGAACCGATGAATATCAGTCACTGACTGATGTTCTTTGGTGAATGGCAGTGTGTTGGTAAGCAAATAGTACGTTAAAATTCCGAACGACCAAATATCGCTGGCTTCCTCAACGACCCCTCGGCATGCTTCAGGAGCCATATAGAAAGGAGTACCAGACATGAAGCCGTCTGAAGTCGTCTCATGAATCAACGCGCTCGAGCCGAAATCAGTGAGCTTGCAAACACCATTCGTGTCGACCAAAATATTCTGTGGTTTGATGTCACCATGGACCACTCCTTGAGTGTGTAAAAATGATATTGCCCGTAAACATTCAATAAGGTATTTCTTCGCCACTTCATGTCCGAGGGGGGCAAAATTGTCAATGACCTGTTGAAGAGATCCTCCCGAGACCAATTCCATCATCAGCAGCAATTTACTGTGGATAGCAAAACTTTGTAAATACTCGACTATATTGGGATGACGAAGCTTTTTGAGAACCAAAATCTCACGAAGAAGCTTTTCCATGAAATCCTCACGAGGTGAGCTGTATTGCGCGCGATTCGTGGTTCTCAATACGCTCATAATTTTCACCGCGATGAGATTTCCGCGCGGACACATTCCAAGGTATACCTCTCCAGATTTCCCCTCACCGAGTAGCTTCTTTGAGACTGTCCAAATGTGGTTTTCGTTGTCCGTTGCTGTAAATTTTTCAGAGGAATAGAATGCATTTTCGTAGTGAGTGTTTTCCAAATAAAGCAGCTCCACATTATTATTTATAGGAGGGCTGTTGGTGTTCTTGAAGGCGCTAGCTGGCAATCTATGGCAGTGCGAGATATCATAAGGGGAACTATTTTCGAACGGCGGGTCATCGCATTTTGGGAAAGAATATAGTGCTGCTGTCTCTTTTGAGCGAATGTTTTCCATTTCGAACGAGAAGGGTGAAGCGGTAGGGAAAATTGGACGTACTACCCGAGTTACTGTGCCGATTCTCAGAAGAAAGGTTTCATCGCTCGTTGGCAACTCTGATATATTTTTGAGGTCCCAAATGCAAATGCCTTTCGATGACTCGTCTTTTTCCATAATCTTAACAACGTTGCATACTGTGGCACTGAGTTTGAGAATGGTTTCACAGTGAAATTTCATATCAGGTGAGTTTCTTGTGGAGCAGCTTATTACTACCAAAGTAGATTGTTCTAAATCCTGCATCGCATCAACCTGGAAAAGGTGATTCTGCACTGTAGCCAGAAAATCTGAGCCATCTTTACACTCGACTGTGTTTTTGGGATCTATAAGTAAAAGACCGAAATCTAAATTGAATTTGACTACCCTCACTTTGTATTTCTTTTTGAGTTCACAAAGATGCTTGAGGAAACAGATATTGTCCCGGGAAGCACAGTTTCCAGTTGAAGCTCTCGGTTCTGCCGCTGGAGATACTGGTATGAACCAGAGAATAAACGTATGCATAGATTGTGATGGTACACCATGGTCTGTGACGCTAAAATCGAAATGCGTGAAAACCTCTGGAAACACCTTCATAGATGACTCGCCACCCGACAGCGAGAATAGAAATTGACGGCGAAGAAAGGAGGAAATCTTGTATGTAGTTCGCTGAATGGATAAATAATCGCCATATTCAGATTGGGCGATTGGACTGTTTTCCGCAGTTTTGTGGAGTATTCCAGTGAGCAACCGGGAGTCGGCGCGTATTCGCTTGACTGCCAAGCATGCGAGAAGGAAGCTTCGCCAGATATTCGCGAAAAACACAAGAATGAACAGCATTGCCACGCTAAGTACTATTGCCATGATGGCATCACCATCCATCATTGACTGAAGACGACGCTCAACACACTCTTCTTGCCCAGGGCTCGGCTGATAATACCCGAAAGCGCACTTTTCACACATTCGCCTCGTTCGATTCCATCGAGTATTCACTCCACAGTCATTTCTCCTTGCTATTGCCATCGATGGAGCGAGCTTTGGCTGATTGCTATGTTCTTGAATTCGTCCGTCAAGCGTTATATTGAGAAAGCCTTTAAGCCTATAGACGTGCTGCTCAACTGCTTCTTTCACCTGAAGTTCGACTGATCCTAGATGAAGAATACATTCAGAGGGGAGAGAATCGACAACATTCCGTGGTGCGACAAAATGGTAAACCTTTTCTCGTTGGATGGGAACCCAATCGGTTTGATTCACTCCCTGCGTTTCAAACGAAATCAATCTGACCCACGGGTACGCCGAGTATCGTTGAAAAGCATACCTTGCCTGATTGCTTATCTGCAGAAAATGTCGAGCAAATTGTGGCATATTCGGCAAAGTGCACAAACGCACACTTTCTTCTATGCAATACCACAGATCGGCTCCATATATGGAAACACGGAAAAGACCTCCGGAGGCACGGTAAGCATTCATGAGTAGGTGGCGATAGACATCACCCCGTTTCCACCCATCCAAGATGCTTTCGCCGTCAACCACTGAGAAATCGATTGCCAGCGGAGACCAATACGACTGCGCGAAGAATAGAAGAGCATCAGCGAGGAAGTTTCCAAGGCGACACTCCATCGCATTGCAGAAAGAAGTATTCGCGTTACTGGGATCAACACTTGTCTGTGAAAATGCCATCACGGGATTTGCCTTGTCTTCATGTTCTTCCGCTATTGCAAGATTGATCGCAGCTTTTTCGTGCTGTATTTCTTTGGCAAACATTTTCATGGAACGATCTTGGAGAATAACTGTATTTATCGGGCTTATTCGTTTCGAGCGAATATTCCAGTCAAAAAGCAGGGCGGAATGTATAAACGGGTTGAAGCACACTTGGGCTGTGTGTTTTCCCTGAAAACTTCGGTTTTCACTGTGTCTGGAGAGGAAAATGCATACATCAACGTATGGGTCATCCAGACGCCAGAGAGGATCTTCGTTTGCTCTATGATACACGTGAACCGCAACGAACGCGGGCTTCAGTGCATCCACGACTGGTTGAATTACTTCTTCAAGAAAGTGCTTGGCATGGGTATAGTGCTTTTCTGCTGTAAAAACAAGATATTTTCCTTGCTTTCGTATGTGGATGGTATAATATTTATTTCTCTGCGCTGCATCCTCGGGAAAAACTAATTGAGCTGATGTCGTACCGGGAGATTTGAGATCTCGCAGTGTGCCTCGCTCATCTACAATAAGAGAGGCGTGTTCAATTGATACAATGTCTGCGGCGGCTGTCTTGAAAATTTCGTGATAGTCGTGCAGGACAGTGTCATGGAGTTCCGATGAAGCATCGAGATGAAATATTGAAAGCCCTTCAAGGTCATTGTCACGCAAATTTTGCGCGATCGCATTCACCCGAGCCCACCCAGCGATGCAGTCACCGCCCTGTGCAAACGTACATGGTTTGTTGGATACTCCCGAACAAGGTAATATTCGTGTGTAAGGCGCCAAGTACACTGCAATTTCATCGTTTACCTGATCTTCTGCAAGTGCCCGAATCACTCCCAAGATATTGAGAAACAAACTGAGAGTTGTGCAGACATGGCCCATCCACGATGTATTTCAAAAATATACATTGATGGCTTAAAAATGAGTCCAAGTAGTGTCGAAAAGAAAGAAAGAGGGAAGTCTCTTTGAGGTGCGTTCCGTTCGACTTGCATTCATTCACATTTCACAAAACCACTGCCCCTTGAATAAGTTCAAGAACACGATTTTCATCCATGCTCTTACCACCCCATATAGCCGAGCCATACCAAGTATGCACCACAGCTCCCATTGAATATATAACGACGCAAGGCAAATGACTGGGCTCCATGCAAACTCTCGCTTCGTCTGCACGTATGCACACAATGGATATAGTCTTTAGCTCATTTTTTGCAAGCTCATTGAGTATATTGAGAAGTTTCGTACACTCACCGATATGTTCTTCGTATATGACTAGGAGAACATTTCTTTGCATACTTTGCTCAGTGACTGCTTTCCAATAGTGTGCATAGTCCGTCTTTTCAATATGTGCATGTGGCTTCCTCGATGCTATCAGATCCCTGCGAATTTGCGCTCTTATGTTCTCAAGCTCAGTATCCGATCCTTCTGAATCCGCTCTCTTTTCCATCATTGGGTCATAAACCGGAAAGGTATCCGGTGCTTTCTCTCTCTCCTGTTGGTCCAAAATTTCAGATTCACGATGAACGTACGCTCCAACTTTGTTCCCAAAACGATACTGTACATCCTCCCAATCGGTCGTATTTATTCTTCCTTCAGCTGTACGTTCTATCATTCATTCAAATATTTACATTTTCACTATAGTAACGAAGAGCTCAAAATATCTATTGCGATTGTACTCTAGTTATTGAGCTACAGTGTTCCGAGCCCCGTCTACAAGAAACGTTGAATCTGCCTCGCTACAAAGGAAACAGCCACCTGAAAGACGAAGTCTGTGAATTTTTGATCCTTTGATTTTTTCTCGTGCGTTTCGTGATGAATACAACTGGCGTCAGCAAATAGGTTCATGCATTCTTTACCGATCTCTAGCTGAAGTTTCTCATTGGTTGTCGCAACTACCATGCTAAACTCCAAATCACAGTGTTCAGATCGGCTGCCAAGATTACTACTACCGATCACCATGACTGGAACACGTTGATTGTTATCCTGCGTACCTACCCACAGGCCTTTTGCATGAAAAGTGCATCCATATTTATACCACGACCAGACCGAAATGCGATGATGGGCACTGCCAGACTGAACAGCCGAACAAAAGCTTTGAATCAGATGATCGTAAAAGTGTGGAACGAGTTGCGTCACGCCAGAACCTCCGTTGAAGGAATTGCATGAAAGAGCAGAAGTCAATATGCGAACTTTGTTGTCGCTCACAGAAGATATTTTGTGCATCACAGGAGGCGTAAAATTCGAATAAGCGCTTGCCAGGGACAAATTACAATTTGGGTGTTTGCTGACCGTCTCGATCAGTGAATTGACAACGTGTGGGTCGTTGTGTACACCTCCCGGACCGTACTGGAAAAATGGATAGACAACAGTATCGCATGAGCTCGAAACCTGTTGTTGGGGTGCCATCGACATGAGAGCCTTTAAGAAGCGCTGGAGTCGTTGAATCTCTGTTTCCTTGGCTGACCTCGGAAATTTTCGCCAATTCGAAAAAAGGCTTCGAAACGGGAAACGCAGACGAGAGCTTCTTGAGGCTTTCGATAGAAATGCATGAAGTTCAAGCAGGCGGGCAACGTGGTAGCAGTAGTCACATAAATCTGGACTGTTCTCAATGAGCATGTATCGATCAGTTCTGCTGGAGAAATATTGCTCAGAGAGATTTGCTCCACTCCATAGGCAATTGTTATCTGCGATGTATATTTTCATGTGAAAGACACCAATGAACTCCCGGAAACGAGAGTCAAACCCCAGCTGTAGAGCATTTAAGCACGAAGGCATCTCAAATAGTGAAAAGCGAACTCTGCCAGGGTTTTGATTTTGAAGGCGTGTCATTCGTGATATAAATTCGCTTCCACTACGCTGCATTCGATTTCTATCGAGGAGAATAATGAGTTTGAGTTGCGGCTTTTTCTCAATCTGTTTTTCAATAAGCCGAATAAGCGTTCTCTCCCGATCACTTTCACAGCTAAAGTAGAGCGAAGCAAGCACTAGTCTGGATGTGGCGGATTGTACTAAACGTAAGATTTCACTATAAAAATCACTTGGTGAATGCAGAAAATGAATAGACTCCGAATCCACATGGATAGGCGTGTATATCCCTTCGAATGATGATGCTACTGCATTCGTTAGCTTTGTTGAACTTATGGAGACTTCGCTATCCCAGCTCTTGGGGTCTTGATAGCATGATTTTCTTAATTCATACATGCAAATGAATTCATTTTGGCATGAGTATGCTTGAATACAACAATTGGGAGTGCAAGAAGAAGAAGAAACGCCTGGATAGCAAATACTGGAGCTATAAAATGTAATTACACTGTTCATCTCACATGTGATGGAAATATGTTTCACCAATACTTACGTAGGATACAGCTTTTTACAATGGATGATAACATGCAAGTCGATAATTGATGGTGATGCTCCTTGTTTATCATTCAGAAAAGAAACGGCAACTTGGGGACTTTTGATCGGCACTGGGCCAGCATTTGATCTGATCAGAAAAATCGATTGTGCAATACCGAGGTGGGGCCACAAGTATGCCGGAATATAATCGAGCTGCTGTTTTGTGGAGTTGCTTATAAAAAAATATACATAGAGAGGCGATTCGATAAGCCACGATGGGGGATTTTCGTGCCAGCGAGCAAACTGCTGGAGCACTGCGAGTGATACCGTAGCCCCCACAGCATGAATGCACTTGATTTGTTTACTTTCGAAGATATCTTTCAATTTTGCAATTGATTGGGGTTCATTTTCCCTGATTTCAATTGCGTATCGTGCAGCATCTTTGAAGCACCAAGATGCCGCTTCCGCATCGTTTACAAAATTAACTAAGCCCTGCAGTTGTGTTGTGCCATGGATATACGGATTCACCGAAGACAGAACTCTGCTCGTGAAATCATCTCCTACATGCTTCTCGCGGACAATCGATTTCTTCCGCTCGATTTGGTATTTCCGACCTCTTCTTACCTGCCTATTTGAAGAAGCAAGCGACAGCTTTGGTACTTTGAGAAAATGGAAATTTGGGCGTTACAAAATAAAGCGTCATTCAGACGATGTATACAAACGTTGACTGGGATATTGTGAGGAAGAAGTCATTCCAAGTACTCACCCCATTCACACTCGCAGGTACAAAATGCAATGTCAAAGCATGACAACTACAGACTCACACTGATCCCAAGCATCTATAAAAGTTCGGTCGAAGCGCTTTGTCTTCGAATACGCATCGTTTGTTTCAAAAATGCTCACAGAGTTGACAACAGCCTGCGAAGCTATTCCCCCCAACACACTACATAGTTCAACTCCCATTGAAACGGTGAAGTCGGGGAGACCAGTTTCACTGGACAAAAACTGCACCGTGCCATAATCAGGCAATTTCTCATGAACACGCTGCACAAAGAGCGTTTTGTAGGCTGACAGAATGCAATCGGCAAGAAAACCAATTCTCGAATCGGATATTTCCTTACAATCCCGGAAAACGGACAAGAGTTTTCCCACAATTACAGTGTATTCTGGCAAATAAACCGCCGAAGGTGATCCATCGTATGATTCAACATCATTCTGAACAAGCTCTGCACTTATTATTTCCACTATGATAGTATCTCGCTCCAGTGAACTGGCGTCAGCGACATGCTTAGATCTTCCAGTCATCTTATCTGTCTCCTCCGTGCGTTCTTGTACACGGGTGATTCGACCAATGTCGCCAAAAGCTTCAATGCAAAAAGACTGAATACCATTCAGTGGCGCCGCCACTTCGCTGAAAAGTAATTTCTGATGCCGAGATGCACCTTCAAGCGAATGGTAGATGAAAACAGCATCTTGATTGAGATAAGTTCGTTCCAAATCTAGTGACGCGTGAGTGACCATCACTTCGACATGTGGGTTCAATTGCCGAATTCTGTGTATTTGATCTTCCCCTCTCAAGATGTGAAAAAAATTGTTGCGATTGAGGAAGTGAAGGATACCTGCTTCTGGAATAAGACCAATGACTAGCCGTCCAATGCCCTTTAATACGAGGTTTTTGATGAGCTCACTAGACAAGTCACTCAGATAGTCAACGTAAACCACCGTATTTCGTATGCGTCTTTGATTGCCCTCTCCCCAGAGCCTCATTTGCCGATCATACCTCTCTGCCTCATCCTTCGTCGGCTGAATATTCATAAATAAAGGATGCTCAAAGATGTTCAAAAAGTGGACTGCAGTGTTTTTCAGAACCACCATTATGAAATAGAAAGAGTGCTACATTGGCTTTTATCCGGAACTGATGACTTAGTAGAGGGCCATATATGCTTCACTGATCGAATCACGAGAGAAATCTTTATCTTCTCCTTTGGAAATTTCCTCAATATTTCGCTGAAACAGTGCCAAATTTTCCTTCGTTGCACTTATGGTGTTTGCAAGTGTTCGACAAACCTCATCAAGTTTGCTGTTTGCATCTTCCAGGTGGGTAGACTTCTGACGAGCATCAAGTTCTCGCAGCTCCAAAGAGCGACTTTGTATTCTTCGCTCTTGAGCCAATTTTCTCTTCTCCTCCTTCATTTCACGGAAAAGTCGTTGGTAGTCGTTCCGCTTGCGTAAATGCTCATGTATGGATTTGGAAAGTATTGCCTTTTCATTGTCAAGCTCCAAGTATTCTTTTTTCAATATACACATGTCTTTTTGCTTGGCGCTGGTCGGGTCAATATATCGTGAATTCAGATTGAACTCCTTCTGTGCCACGTTTTTTAGAGTATTCACCTTTGAGTCCATGAAATTAACCTTGCCCGTAGGACCCTTACGCAAGCTGTATAATTGTTCATTATTGGCGGCAGTCAGTTCCTTAATATCGTTAATTAGGCCTTGTTTTTCTTGTTCGATGTGATTCGTAATTGACTGTAACGTCATGTGGTTAGCGCGATCATCTTCATTTCTTTTTTCGAATGCTTCCACAATGGCGTGAGACGAATCCCTAATAAGCAGACACATGCTGAGGCAAGCCTTCTCTTCTTCCAAAAACTCATCATCATCACTATCTTGATACTCATCGGATGAGTGAACCGCCACTTCGGAGAAAGGGGCAGAAGTTGCCAGTGAATTGAGCTTGCTTAAGAAGAATGAAATGTCTTCATCTTTGAGTCTTCGAAGCTCGGCATACTGTTTTTCGAACTCAATCAGCTCCCTTGAAGTCTCATCGATTGAGCACTCTCTGAAAGAAGCTGCTAAAACCTTGTCATCGACATCATTCGACACTGGAAATGAGTAGACGGAGGAAGCTTGACTTTCAAGGCTTTTGGCAGCACTTGATTCCATTCCAATAATTTTAGATAGAGTGAAAAGAGGACACACGATCATCCTGCATATTCAGAAAACGATGCCTCGCTCAATCATAGAACGAAAGAGAATACTTTATGCTTTCGGATAATCGGTTTGCTCAATGAGAATACCGCATGAAACAAACACGGTCTGAATAAACTTATTCGAGTCCCCATAGCTTTTTCATAACGAAACTGAGAGGCGGAAGTTTATACGAAGGAATACATAACGAGCCATCAATATCGATCTTTTCGAATCGCGAAATACGTTGCGTACCAGAAGAGAAAGCACTTTTTTGTGGATTGTCAAGCAAAGGAAGCATTCCCGCAAGCGCGTTTTTAGTGCTATGGATTTTCTCTTTTGAGACGGGTAAGTTGCTGTAATTCAGCTTCTGTAAGCCCGGCTTATCGAGGCAAAAAGTAAAGTAAGCCGGAAAATTGGTCAAAGCAGTGTTGTCACCAGAGTTAGTTTGCTGCATTGCATAATCGATGAGAGCGATTTGCCCAGTACGTGCCCCATCGAAAGCAACAACTACATCCACCACTTGAGTTACACCAATCTCCGAATCTAACAGGTCGCATGTGAATACACACTCCACGTGTAAGGACTTTTCGCTCATCTTTGTTTGAACCTCGTATATATTGAGAATATTGTCTTTCAAGACAACCAAGAAACCAGATCCATATGCCCTCATCATCTTGCATGAAGCTGAATCTTCATGCTGCAAGATTATTGGTGCTTCATTGCACTTTTGAAGAAGATCCGCCGAGTAAATGCCAGATGCGTCGCTTATAAGGAGAGATTTATCATCATTAAAGAAGCTGATTTGTCTTACCTTCAGTGAATGTGGCACCTGGGAATTAACGTGTATTCTTCTCAAAGTCGACCAAGTGCCACCATCAGCTATCGCTTGGGTATCATAAATCGATATGAACTGATTCAATGTGTGCCAAATTCCCAAGGCAGTGCCATCGCCAGTGAATTGTGCGCAGTACAATCCCTCAAAATGGACCGCGAAACAATACCATTCAGCATGGGCAACTCCATGTGTAGTATCGTCTTTTTTCACTGTCCATAGTTTGCATTCGTTCGCTACACCACTGAGAAGTATGGGCAGTGTCGGATGAGAGCACAAAATCATAGGAATTCCTTCTTCAATTGAGCTGTCTGCTTTGTCACGGATATAAAGAGGAACATCACATGTATTTCCAGGATGCGGGTCGTGAATAACTGTACCTGCTGCAAATATCTGACCGGCAGAGTCGAATTGGAAGAACCTCAAAGTACTCTTAGATAGTGTATTCAGAGAGCAGATCGGGATGCTTTCATAGACGGCAATATAGTCTACAGGGAATTGATTGATGATCTCAACCGCAGTTGTTCGACGGATATTTTTTTCGACTTGATCAGCGTTGGCAGTGACGACTCTATTCTGGTGTATGAGTGTTGGTATGCTACAAAGTAATTGTGTGCTGGACTGTTCCACGAATTGAATCAAATGCTGCGAACCTCCAAAAAGACAAAAGCAAGATTTTCCCATGAATTGGACAGGTTTTACCTTACTAAAGTTCATGTCGCGATTCCGAATCGCAAGGTATGGGTACCCAGCTATGGCTTTTTTTAAAGCAAGATCTACTAGGATCAACGAAGAATTATCCAAAAGTATCACTATCTTCGAGGGGTCATTTGTACTTGCGCTAATGCCGGTGATAGAGCCAGGAAAACGAGGTATAACATTCACCTTTAAGGTGGAGGCGGCCCAAACGCAAAGTGCCCCCTCGCTACCCCCTGTATATAGAGTGTCCAAGTCAAAACTATCGATGTCGGAGCTCCATTGGAGGCACAATATTTCTCTCGAATGCCATCGTTTGGAGGAGTAGCGTGTGCCAACATCTAGCAGAGAAAGGTTTATTCCTTTAACGATATAAAGATGTCCAATATTGTCGGTGAGTGCGATTGTACCCGATTGATGGGGATGTGCACGAATCAACTTCAATTCCGCCGATTTATCCAAGGGTATTTCGAAGCGGCGTTTGTCACACGTATGATCAGTACCGAACCACTCTATGCCTTTTCTATCTTGTGCGATGTACACTATGCCTGAAGGTGTGTACTCTGAATGTTTGCCTTCCAGGCGCTTCTGAATGCGAAGAACCTCAACGTCCTGAGAACATATGGATGTCCAGGTGTGTATAGTTTGGTCCTTCTTTCCCCAAACTATGGCATCCACAGATGTATGTAATTTTCTTTCGGCTACTAATATGAGTAGTTTATCCTCACACCATGTTTTCGCGTGTATGACTCTTTTTCCTGGAGATAAGAGTGAGAGTACGTGGGATTCCATCACCACACCATCAGCTGAGTTGATCTCCTGTACGATCCCGGAGTCCCATACAATTATGATACGCTGCTCTGTTATTTTTTCGATCAACGCAACCGGGGAGATTTTTCTGCTTTCATCTTCGGAGTCCTTAGGCGATAATACAGTGAAGGCCACTTGTACAGAGGAGAAGTCATCGAAGTGTAGAAAGCTATCCCAGTTTTTTGTTTCACCGATGTAATAGCCGACTACTTGTGTGTCTTGGCAGGCGACGATAGTGTTCCCATAGAACAAGAATCGACATTCTGGAAGCTTCGAGCTCATTTATAACCTTGCCTAGAGAACAAATAAACACACAACGAAATTTCTTTAATAGAATTGTGAGCTCAACGATCTACAGAAAATAACGAAAGATTCATCAATGAAGCCTACAAAGGCCCTCGAATTGCTTTTACTGTAGTAGATTCTTGTTACCGATTTTTCACAGTTCAGGAAATATACTTCATCTCCAACTTTACTAACAATCCGAAGCTTTTTTGATTCACAACATACGGAAACACTTCTATCTTAAAAATAATAATTCGGCTTTTGATACCCCAAGTCGGCTCAAATGGGGCATTCTTAGGGCAAGAATTCAACCACAAGTATTATTTGCAGAAGTTACTTACTTCTTTGGCATACTTTACTAAGCAACGGTCCTGATGGTATGCTGTAGCTAGTATTCCTGGTATTGGAAATTATAGTTCTCAAAATTGTTAAGCATTATCCTAGCGTCTATATCCATTTCCATTACTTGATTTCTTCTGTTTAGAACTTTGCGCTGCCTTGAATTTGCAAGGCTGCGTGCAATTGCACAAAATCCAATATCGTATTTGCCCACTGAATGTCATTCGAACAAATAAGAACACCGCCTGCTACGCGCATCATGGACCAATGGTTTCTTAAGATAAGCTTCTTGCCTGAGGATAGCCAAGTTAGCGCAATTGAGTTCAATGGAAAATCTGCGTGAAGTGAATTATTTTTTGGGAACCATGCATACCCGTTGTTAGATTTAAAAAGCTATAATCATAATGGTAGCACATCCAGAGGGGGAAAATGACTGGAAAACGGGCCTTCAACGTCCTGAAAAAGACCTCAGAATCACAACGACAGATGTTGCCTCGGAATCAAAAATGTCTTTTGAAGACTTTTTCTTGAAACGAGAGCTTCTCATGGGTATATACGAGAAAGGATTTGAGCACCCTTCTCCTATTCAGGAAAGAGCTATACCAGCAGCTCTTACCGGCACTGATCTTCTGGCTAGAGCTAAGAATGGAACTGGGAAAACCGCGTCGTTTATCATTCCATGTCTACAAAAGATTAATTCAGCGGCTAGGAACATTCAAGCACTTGTGTTAGTTCCAACCCGTGAATTAGCTCTACAAATATCCCATGTTACCAAAGAGTTCTCCAGGCACATGAACATAAATGTCATGCTTACCACCGGGGGTACCTCGCTTTTGGCAGACATTTGCCGCTTGTACAGCCCGGTGCACGTTTTAGTTGCAACTCCAGGCCGAGCTCTCGATTTGGCTTCGAGACAGGTAGCTAAGCTGGATAAGTGTAATACGGTTGTTCTTGATGAAGCAGATAAGCTCCTATCTGCAGACTATGGGAAACTTGTTGAAGAAATCATCGATTACACTGCTAAGCACAGGCAAATCATGCTTTTCTCTGCAACGTTCCCTGCCTCTATTATCTCATTTCGGAACAGGGTGATGCGATCACCTGTCGAGATTAATCTTATGGATAGGCTAACGCTTGTTGGAATCACACAGTTCTATTCTTTCATGGAAGAAAAACACAAGATACACTGTCTGAAAACACTTTTCAATCGTCTCAGTATCAACCAATCCGTCATCTTCTGCAATAGCGTCAACAGAGTTGAGCTACTAGCCAAAAAGATTACAGAATTGGGGTTCTCATGTTATTATATACACTCCAGGATGCTTCAGCAACATCGAAACAAGGTTTTTCACGACTTTCGCCAAGGGGCATGTAGAAATCTAGTTTGTACCGACCTGTTTACTAGAGGAATGGACATACAAGCAGTGAACGTTGTCATCAACTTCGATTTTCCAAGTACATCGGAAACCTATCTTCATAGAATCGGACGTAGTGGGCGCTTCGGGCACCTGGGTGTTGCTATTAACTTTATTGTCGATAGCGATCGCGCGAACCTTGCTCAAATTGAGAGCGAGCTGGACGCCGAAATCAAGCCGATTCCTGAATATATAGATCCCAATCTGTATAGTTAGATGTTTAAGGTTCGAGTGTGAAACTATAATTCACATTATTGAGATCTGTAAGTATTCGAAAACGGTTTTAGCTACGTTATTCTTAATACTAAAAGTTCCCTAATGATCAAAGGATTTTAACTACTCACGAGCTCTTAAAAAGTGTAAAACGGGAATGTAGAACAAGGTGCTATTGGTAAACAGTTAACCCCTCTTTAACTTTTCAAGTAGGTTTCCGCGTGTAGGTATACGTGTTGCGATTATTCAAACCAAAGCAGAGTTTCAGTACTTTCATGTCTTGCAACGCTAAACAGGTTCGGGTTTTCGACCGAAAGATGTGATGTTAAGCTCGGAGAACGTCCTTGCCAAGCGCTATCACCGAAACAATATGCAGGTATTGCTTTCCGTTCCTTCCTATGGGATTACTCTTAGTAATAGTTGCACTTGTTTTCTGCAGTCAATAAACGGATCGATATTATTTCATGGAGATTGTGTGAATCCTCTTGAAGTTCAACATCTTCTCGGAAAACATAAAGCTAGTATTCCAGAGACTATTGAAGCACATGGAAAATGTGGCTTGGATGTAGAAAATGGCAAGCTCGACGTAATACCAGTATGTGATACAGAAGATGCAGCCTCGAAATGTGCCTTATTCGCCTGCAATGCGATGTGCAAGGCATTGCCTTTTGCCTACTACAAAGTTATAGACAGCAATTGGTTGTGGAAAACAGTGATGAAACTGTTGCTAGAGGATCCTTCCCGCCTGTTGCTGATGGTTGTTTTTATCCAATTCACTGAGTGCTTAACCGATCCTTTGGTCCCTCTAGCAGCGTTACGGCCGAAATACCCTCTGGAGATAAGGCGATGGAGCAGTCAGGCACAATTGACTACCCTCATTCAGTGCGATAAAGCTGACATCACTGTTTGGCTACTTTCACTTATGATAAATAAAAGCCTTTCGGTGATGAAAAAACATGGAGGGTGTATACGTCCGATCGTTGTGATTGATCTATGCCTCGAAGGGAGCTTAAGTTCCATGCCAGGATGTATTTCAACAATACGGGTAGAAAAACCTTTACATTTTGGAGTGTACGGCACGCTCCAAAATACTTGCACTTATTACGCAGGATCGAGCTCTATTGGGCGAGCCCCTATATCAATCCTCGATATCCTCTCCAAAGTTGCATCGGACCTCAAAGAGAAAGATCTGCTTCTTTCTCCTATATATTTTCTGACCCCTGTAATTATTGATAGCATCACTAGAAGGGTTCTTCTTGAGTCTCTCAAACTCTTCTCCAGATGCAAAGCGCTGACGATTACATTGGAGAAGCTTCCAAAATCTCATTTAAGCATTGGTGTCCCCGAATGCAGGTTAAATATGGAAGATATATTCCCTGGTAGAGAAAAGTATTTTGAAGGTATTGAACGAATGGTCAAAAATGCTGCCCGTGAGGAATACGTCCCCAGTGAACGTGGGTGTGTATTGGAAATAAAAGATTGCCTTTTAACAGTAGTTAGCGCATTGACCGGGATCGAAATCAGGTTGTCACATTATAGGGTAAGAAAATTCCACGGCCTTATTATGGGGGTACTCGATGGGAACCTTCGTCCGACCAAACACTTTGCGGTGCAAGGGCTGGCGAAAATTTCTGCAGTGAGGAACAGAGTAGGCTACATCAGAGTACAGTCAACACTTCGAAAGCAGGATTTAAGCGAAACTGTGCAGTCCCTGGGTAAATTGGCACTTGTGTATAGTGAATCCCTGCATACAGAAGCTGACGACCCGTCAGTTTTGTAGAATATGCCCTTGACTCTGACACTAGCTTTCTGTCCCCTTACACGATTGTCCCATTTTTCTTCATTGACGCTCCTCAATTAATTTTTACTATGAGACTGGCCGTATTTCGAGAGTTCATCGGAATGGAAACTCTACCAATGCTACCAAAAAATGTGTCCCCCAGTGTTCATGCTGTGTCCATATCGAGCAAAAACTTGGATGAAATACGTTGCTTGAAGCATATTGCGAAGCTTTTCTATTCTGAAGCTGAAACATCAGAGCTTTCAAATGTTCTTAAGGATCTGCATAGCCTTGGGTATATAGTGAAAGATGACTCACCAAAAACTTCAGCAAGGCCCAAGGAGTGGCCGCTTGAGGGTAGAATTATTCTACAGTACCCTGACCTCGAAGTTTGTTCATGAAATCGAAATGTCTTTGTTTGTTTCATTTGATGAAAACCGTTTCACATTCGGATTTTTTCATGCGAATTCATACACGCTTCCTCTTCTATCTATATTTTCCAGAACAAAGAAAACTATCCACATTATGGCTCTCAATTCGCATTTTTAACGCAAGAAAAATCAGCGATCCCCATCAAGATCAGGCTTCGAGCAGCCTGAACTTTGGCGCTAGCTTCTCGAACTATATCTATTCTATGCTGAAGTATAAGCTCGCAGAGTAGATTTCCAATGTAACACACGTATTGATAACAAGATTTTCTTGAGTGTACATCACGAACGCATCTTCATATGCAGTTTATTCAATAATGCTTCATGGATGTCTACGAACAAGCAGGTAGAATAGTTCACTCGTGCCTGACGTTCAAAGGGTCGGCAAAAAGCTTATGCCTGAAAAAGGAGATACAAAAGAAGAAGCAAACATATGCCATCGTTTGCTCAACCCTATGCCATATCAAGATCATAGATGCAGTGATAGAAAGTTTACAGATCCTTGAGCAGATTTCAGAGCACATTCACCAACGGAACAAAAACTACTTCAAAAGCTTAATACGAGTTTTTGCATACGAGTGCATATTTGGAAAGGGCTTGAAAGTGAATTCTGGCCCTGCCCGTTTTTTGGAATCCAAACGAACCGCTATGAAAAAAAATTATGAGAATTTGAAAAACCTTGTAGAGTTCAGGCAGGAGTCCATGCCAAATAGCGAGGCCGACAGCAACGTAAACGTTAGAGTAAATTACCTGAAGGAGAAGCGGAATCCATCATATTTTACATCAACGCTTCCCGGTACAATCGATCCGATTTTTCCTGATCTTTTCAACACTCCATCAGCTTCACTTTCATCCAGGCATTCTCTTGTAAAAAAGGGGAACTTGATTTTGCAAAACCGACCTTCGTGCCTTCCCGCTCATTGCATATGTGAAGCCATGGACAGCTTTTGGAATGTCGTCGATGCTTGTGCATCACCGGGCAACAAAACGACACATATTTGTGCACTTCACAAGTGGAAAGTGGAGAGCAAGGGGGCGCATGCCGATAAAAGACTTCGGGTAATGGCAATAGAAAAGGACACGGATCGCTTCAATACACTACGAGAGCGCATTAGCGTCTTGGGAGCATCAGATTTTGTGACTTGCCTCCACGGTGATTTCCTGCAATTTCAATGGAGTCAGGCAGATGTGATTCTGTGCGACCCAACCTGTTCCGCCAATCGCGATTGTAGCAGTGAGCGGTTTGTCAACCTTGCGAGATTCCAAATACGACTCCTTCTCCACGCCCTGCTGGACTTCCCTGCAGCACGATGCGTATCATATAGCACATGCACGTTGAATCAGATTGAAAATGAGCTTGTCGTCTCCATGGCTCTTGAGATCGCGTCTTCGCATGGATGGAACTTGCACCATGCGCTCCCCGATTGGCCGCACCGCGGAGTGCACTTGGACAGTTCAATCTCCCCCGAATGCTACGAAAAATGCTATCCTAGGGACAAACGTGAGACTATGCCTGACATATCCACTGCACCAGTGCAGTTCAACGAGCAAAGTGCAGTGCACTGTTTGAGAAATCCCGAACCGTACCCGTTCTTTGTGGCCATTTTCAAGAGGGAGCTGAGTGAAGCTTCCATTTAGTAATGCAGATATCTGTTTTCTGTTCTTTTTGCGGACTGATGAATTCAATAGATATCCGAATTATTGTTTCGCTTTTCATTTCTTCAGTATGTTCCGTTGGAAAATCGAGCGAAAGTGCCCGCTGCACCAGTGTATTCTTATCAGAAAAGCGTTGTTCGTTAATTCTGTCTCGAGACTGTCAGCGCGTGGTACCATGACGACAGATATCAAGTGGAGTGGACGTCGATTTTCCTGGAGAAAATTCAGCTCCAAGGTAGACCAAACGTCCATGAAAAAATCAGAGGAAGTCGAACTCCAAAAGGATAGAGAGTATGTAGCCATGTATGGGAAATATGCTTTTGCAACTGTCACTCTATTGCTTACGGTCTATTTCGCAAATAAGTGGGCTGCGAAGAAATACGGCACGCAGGATACAGGTGCCGAAATATCTGTACGCAGACGCGGTAGGCCTTCACTTGGAGGACCATTTGTTCTTGTGGATACTGAGGGGAATGTGCGGTCACAGAAAGATTTTCTTGGATCCTGGACAATTTTTTACTTCGGATTTGTCAACTGCCCGGAAATATGTCCGATCGAGCTCAATAGGATGTCGAATGTTGTTGATGGCATCCGTCAAAGAATCCCCGGGACGCCCATCTCTCCGCTTTTTGTTTCGTGTGACCCGCAGCGGGATTCGCTCTCACTCATTAAAGAATACGTGAAGGATTTCCATCCAGACTTTGTTGGCCTTGTGGGGACACCTGATATGGTAGATCGCGTTTGTAAATCATACAGAATCTACTATTCCACCCCCGGGGATGATGTCAAAGACTCGGATGATTACCTTATAGACCACAGCATTGCCGTCTACGTTTTTGATCCACAGGGGCGCTTTGTTGATTTCTTCGGAACACGCTACACTGAGCAGGAAATACTTGATAAGCTCGAAGACTACGTATACAACTACAATGCGGACCCCACTTGGACCACTTGGTAGACAATCGAGTGAACTGGAATTTTCGTTCCACAATATCTCTCAACACTTCATTATCTAACGATATGTTTGCATTTTTCTGTCAGTCCAAACCAGCATTTATTGTGCTGGCAAGTCATTTCGGGCTATTCCGTATTCCCATAATGTCTTCTTAATTTGGCATTAGCGATTCAATCAGCCGACATTTAAAATTTTGTCTTTTCTCGTTATTCTATTGGTTGAATGTTGACTTGAACAGACGCCACATGAGAATGGAGTGATGAAAAAGGTCATCGGAGATACAAAGGTTGGAGTTTTTCATACAGGAACAAACAACTTCCCATACATTGAACGCCTCAGGTGCTGTGTATCGGCGCCATACGATGGCCCAATAGCTGTCGTAAGCAAGGAAAGTCCTTCGATGGTACAGATTTTTCATCGAAATGGAATTCGGCTTGGAAAGCGGCACTTTGGGAACCGAGAGTTCATACTCGCTTTGCAGTGGATTCGGCAAAATACACTGCTTGTCATCACCTCAAAAGGTATTTCTTACTTTCTGTCATTTCAGTGCGCTGATTGCATGCCGCCTGTGCGCATTTCGAAAATAGATATCTTTCGAGCATTCATAACGGAAGATGTTGTCATCACACAGCAAGATCGAGCTGAGTCGTTCTTGTACTCCACCGAGGATATATTTCAAAGTAAGGTGTCACACGCGAAATTGTCACTCGATTCGACTGCTGAACAGGTCTATTCATCGAAAAGTTCTTCCATGCGAATTTTATACATCGTTTCGGCTTATTCAGTACGGTGTCTCAGCTATCCGAACATGAAAACGACATTGCTGCAAACGATAACTTTCGAAAGCCCAGTAGAGCTCCTTGAGGTACACTCATCGAAAGACAGAGTATGTATCTTTGCAGGCAGCAGCTTTTATCTCTACACCAAACATCTTGACCGTCGAGTGGCGCTGATCAGCTTGAATTGCGGAAGCGCTTCTATCAAGAGTGCGTATTTTTTAACGAATAATCTCCTATCAGCAGTTTTTACACTATCAAGTGGGCCACTGTGTATATTCTTGGTGGGCTTCACTGAGAGTACAAACGCCAACGTCGATTGTTTTCACATTTCTATGGGCCGAACTGAACGCCTTGTTGCTGTCGCTCATGAGGTCGACGGCTTTCGTGTCCACACCTCCGCGCGTTCTTGTTTAGTACAAATCATTGATCCGAAAGTTGCGTGTTTTCAGGAAGGGAACGTAAGCCATCACTGCGTTCTGCTGAAGAACCTCTGGGAGGGTTCATCTCGTAATCCACATCAAATACTCGGCTCAATCTTATTTCTCCTACGCGTGAATCATACGAGGATGAAAAGCCGAGTTGACGAAGCTATTCTCGAATGTCTGGAAATCTCAAAGCTTGCGTGCAATGCTGATTGCCAAAAGCAAGCCCTTCTTTCGGCACTTTTTGGTATGCGATATTCACAAAAAGATTGGACTTCGTTGGTATTGGAGGTGCGAACCCTACTTATAACGCTCAAACTTCTTCACGACTGCGCGCTGCCGACGTTCCTTACAAAGGAACAACTCACGCACATGTCCATCACTGCCGCTGTCAATCGGTGCGTGGAGTACGGGGAATACGGGACCGCATGGACTTTAGCGGAAACTCACGGCCAACCGAAGAATGAAATTGCTACACGATGGGCGAAGTATATGGTGAACGACAAGGCGCTTGCAGACGATGAAGTTTTGAAAGAGATTCTTCCAAAGGCAAAGTATCTACGACGAATCGATTACGAAGATATCCTGTTTTTGATGAAAGAGAACAAGCGAGATATTGCATTCAAAGGCCTTCTTCGTTTGATCTCGGACAATACTATGCGTCGTGTCATCCTCCTTCGTGCCGAAATACTTTCACAGAACTTCCTTTCGGCATTGCAGATGGCCGAGGAGCTGTCTGACGTTGATGCCATAGGATATATCCTTTTGAAGATCGATTCGCTGGGCAAAAAGCCCACAGTCGATTCAGCGCTTCCATTTTCGGAGGAAGCTTTTCATGACCTTCAACTCCTAAAGAAGAGAGGTGTGGAGTATTCAGCTCAAGATGTGTATAGAAATCTAAAAAGCATGGCCGAGAAGTGGGACAATTTTATTATCAAGATTCGAAAACTTCCTGCGAGCGAGTGGAACACTTTTGTTGACGAAGTGAAATGTGAAATTGATCTTCTGAGCAAAGTCACCTTGAAAATTTCACACAGAGGAAAGGAGTACACGAACTGGATATCGAATAGTTTTCACCTGCTTGTCAAGCAATGTGCTATGGCAAAGGAAACAGGTAATTTGGGTTTCCTGGGGAAAACGTTTCATGAGACCATAGTTATGTGCCATTCCTACCGCCTTGACAACATTGTCAATGACCTCTCCAAGTATTTTCACTATACTGCGGAGAGCAAGTTTTGGCTCGTTCTTCTGTATCTGTGCGAAATTAAGGACTGGCATGGTGCTGATAATCTCATCAACGGAGCACTTGCCTTGAATAAAATTCACATTGGACCAGGTGTTACTGAAGTTCTGTGGGAATACGGGCGGTATGCTTCCAATATGTAATCTGTATCCACTTTGTGATGATTTTGATAAACATTGTGCCCGCAATCGCCATTTGGCGTCCGAGTTGCTGAGTTACCAATGATCCTGTAGAATTATCCGAATGTCGGCAAGTTTCCCTGGTCTTTAAATATTATTTTCAAATATTCGATTGTTTTTTGAGAAGGCATGATCAGTGCTGTGAATCTCATTGAGTATAGAGCATGTTGGCGCCATCATTAGGGTTCGAAAGTGAGACAAGCTGCTCCGCTAGTGATGTGGAGCGCTACTCCGCCCATATGCTTCTTAAAGAAATCGGTGCGTCAGGTAACGAAACGGTGCAGCAGAAAAACATTCTTGTCATTGGGGCAGGTGGGCTTGGCTGTACATGCATATCCTTTCTTGCGGCCCAAGGATGCCGACGTCTCGGGATCGTCGATGGAGATGTCATATCACTGTCCAATCTGACTCGACAAGTGCTCTATTCAACCAGTCATGTTGGGGAGCCCAAAGTAGAGTCAGCCCAACGGCGCTGCACAGAAATCAACCCCAATCTTCAGGTCGTCACTTATCCCGTAATGCTGGAGTCACGCAACGCGGAATCTATTATTTCGGGTTATGATATTGTATGCGACTGTACTGATAACTTAAACGCACGCTTTTTAATCAGTGATTGGTGCGTACTGTTAGGTAAGCCACTTGTCTCGGCCGCTGCCGTTCGCTGGGAGGGCCACTTGACGGTCTATAACTATCCGTATACTTCCCATGCGCGAGGCCTTACGCGATGCGCAAAACCAAATGCACCCACGTCAGATCGCAGCTGCTGGAATCACACTTCCGGATGCTACCGCTGCCTATACCCGAGTTCCGGTCAAACAGACTGCTCACAAAACTGCAGTGAAGCCGGGGTCATTGGCGGGCTTGTTGGCATGCTTGGAAGTATGCAAGCAATTGAAGTCATGAAGGTCGCATTGGAAATGAAAAATGGAAATTGTGAATGTGTCGATTTAGGCCAGCCGATCTTTCGGCCGAAGGAGTGTGTTCTTGCTGGTCGAATGTTCTATTATAATGCGCTTCAAGGGAGTAGTCGTGTGTTCACACTTGCTGCTCGTCGGAATTCATGCGTGCTCTGTGGAATTGGCGGGATCGCTGAAAGCATCGAACACATGAAAACCCAACAGAAATCCAAAGCTGATATTTTCGAACACGCTCGTACTCTTCTTGCATCACTTGCTACGTGTGCACTCGGGCAATCGCCACAAGCTGACTGTTTACCAGTTATTGAGGTTCGGGATTTGTTCCATCAACTCTATACAGAAAAGCGTGAATGTATCCTTCTCGATGTGCGAACTGCACAAGAAGTAGAGATGTGCCGACTTCCCTTACTTTCGAAGAAACATGCATTGAGGTGCATTTCCATGTATGTTTCAACGGAGGAGGTGTCACGTAAATTTGAAGCCATACAAGCTGCGTTAAAAGAGCGTGCTGATTTGCCAATTTATGTCATTTGCCGGAGAGGTGTCCGATCTGCGAAAGTTGCCCACGAACTTATAAACACTCATCACATTAGTAACGTTTTCAGTGTCAAAGGAGGATTGCATGCATGGAGAGAAAAGGTGGATGGATCATTTCCCCACTACTAAATGCTTGCTTGCAGAACAGAAAAGTATGTGAATCGAGATTACTAAATTTTGTCTTTTCTTGACAGACATTACCATTTCTTATGTCTTGCCTACTTCTCAGTATGGTCTTCTGTTCTTCCAGATTTCATTTTCTACAGATGAAGAGCGAGTTGGCGAAAATATCTTTTTTTAAAAATTTCGACACGGGTCGGGAGATTCCAGCCGCAAAGAATTCGCCGGCACTGCTCGATAAGCACCGTGTAGCGACACAGGGAAAGCTTGTTTTCCGCTTTCCCCCAGAGCCAAATGGGTATCTTCATATCGGCCATGCAAAAAGTATGAGACTCAACTTTGGTGAAGCGCAGTTGCAAGGTGGGAAGTGCTACTTACGGTACGATGATACAAACCCCGAAGCGGAGTGCGATGAATTCATCACATCAATCAAGGACATGGTGACTTGGCTGGGATGGAAGCCCGACATGATAACATATTCTTCAGACTACTTCGAAAGGCTTCGGCAGCTTGCCATAGAGCTCATCAAAAAAGGAAAGGCTTACGTCGACCACAGCACTCGTGAAGAGGTCAAAATGCAGCGAGCCGATATGACAGAGTCAATATGGCGAAACAGATCAGTCGTTGAAAATCTCGCGCTTTTTGAGAAGATGCGCTGCGGACACTTCGCAGAGGGTGAAGCCACTTTGCGACTTAAAATGGATATGCAGCATGAGAATCCAAATATGCGAGACGTCATCGCGTACCGCATCAAATATGCCCCACATCCACATGTTGGTTCACAGTGGTGTATCTATCCTTCCTACGACTATACCCATTGTCTTGTCGATTCACTGGAAGACGTTGACTATTCGCTGTGTACCATCGAGTTCGAAACTCGCCGTGAATCGTACTATTGGGTTTTGGAAGCTTTGGATCTCTACCGCCCAACCGTGTGGGAATTCTCCAGATTAAACATCACCGGCAGTCTGCTTTCGAAGCGGAAAATTAACATTCTGGTGGAGAAAGGGATCGTCCGGGGATTCGACGATCCGCGGCTGCTCACGCTGACGGGAATGCGCCGAAGAGGATACACCCCAGATGCTATCAACGAATTTTGCACAGTGGTCGGCATCTCTCGAGCAGAAAATACGATTGACATTAAGCTACTCGAGCATGTTCAGAGGCGCCAGTTTGATGCAGAATGTGAAAGGAGGTTTGGGGTGATTCATCCGCTTCTTGTTGTGGTGAACAACGCTTTGGAGAATTCCGTGCAGTACACTGCGCCGAACCATCCAAAAGATGAAACGTTTGGATCGAGGAGATTGGATCTGACAAAGATCTTCTATATCGAAGCGTCAGATTTCAGAAAAGAAGATAGTCGGAACTACTACGGACTCTCAACAAACGCGACAAAGCCGGTCGGACTCAAGTACGGTCCAAACATGTACTATGCCAATCACGACGAAAATCCAAAGACTGGCGAGGTTGAATGCGTATATGTCAATCTTGACTTTGAAAAAAAGACAAAGCCCAAAACACATATTCATTGGATTGCCGTCGAGAATGCAATTTCCACCGAATTTCGCATTTATGATCCACTCCTTTTGACAGAAAAACCAGTCGTTGAGAACGAAAGTGTGGAAAATATCAACACACGGAGTGAGACAATATGCAGGGGATTCACTGAGGCAGGAGTGGAGAAATACCCCCTTCGGACCACTTTCCAGTTTGAACGAATGGGATACTTCACAATTGACCACGATACCGAGCAATGCGGTCATCTCGTCATGAATCGTGTCATTCCTTTGCGGGAGGATGCAGAGGTAAAGAAAATGAAGAGTATGGAATAGTCAATTGTCAGATTGGGTCATAGTAATACACTTCGGAGCCCGTATGGAGTTTTTTCCCAGTCTCTCTTTAAATTTGATATGTAAAACAATTTGAGCCATGATACAGTTCGAGCCCAAAAGCATTGCTGATTTTCAGGAAGAAGTCAACGGCATCGATCATCGGTACACTCTAGAAAAAATAATCGGAAACGGTAGTTACGGAATGGTTATCAAGGCTTTTGATTCAGTCAACGAGTGCTACGTCGCGCTTAAGCGGATAAACAAGGAAATCTTCTGCGAACCCGTCCTCGCGCTTCGCATTTTACGGGAAATTAAGCTGCTCTCCCATTTCCGAGATGAAAACATAGTTCGCATCCGAAATATTTTGACCCCAGCGCGGAACGACTTTAATGAGTTTTACTTGGTGATGGACATCATGGAGACAGATCTCAAGAAAGTCTTCAAATCGCAGCAAAAGCTGACTGACCCGCACATTCAGTTCTTTCTCTATCAGTGCCTCCGAGCTTTGAAGGTTATCCATGACTCTGGGGTCATTCATAGAGACATTACCCCTGCCAACATTCTGGTCAACATCAACTGTGACTTAAAGATATGTGATTTCGGACTCGCGCGTGAGTCTGCCGACGAAGACCAAACTGACTATGTGACCATGCGCTGGTACCGAGCCCCAGAACTCGTCATGGAGCACAAGAACTATACCAACCAGGTCGACATGTGGGGAGTGGGTTGTATCTTGGCGGAGCTTCTCGGATCGAGGCCCATGTTCCCGGGGAAAGATCGAGTGAACCAACTCGACAAGATCATTGATATTGTTGGCACACCCACCGAGGAAGAGCTGTTGAACTTTGGCAGCCCCGCTGCTCAAGAATATGTCCGACGCAAAGAGTTCAGGAGTGCGAGTGATTTTAAAGATCTTTTTCCCGATGCCAATCCACTTGCTGTTGACCTTTTGAAGGGTCTCCTCAAGTTCCATCCAGATAAGCGCATGACTGCACAGCAAGCTATTTCGCACCCCTACCTTGCGGAGCTTCGCGATGATGAGGCCGAGTCAGTTGATATTCACATTTTCAACCACGATGAGTCGAACCTCAAAACAATGAACGAAATCAAAGCAGCCATTATTCAAGAGTGTGTCGCATTTCATCAAAAGTTCCCAGAGACGAACCCATGTACAAGCGACGAATAGCCTTTGCGAAATGGGCCATATCGAAATTCGTTGAACTGATTTTACCTGAAACGATTGTTCGTTTGTGAGTATTTAATATGAAGCATTTGGGTGGGGCCAGAATAAAACTAACCGGTTAAGAAGCTATCCCTTTTCTCTCTCTGCGTTCACTTTTTTATATTTCGAATATGTACAACTTCAAGGGTCTCACAGTTGTTCCTTCGTCTTCCGACTTTGTGAACATTGTTCTCAGCAAAACCCAGCGGAAAACGCCAACTGTTATTCACAAGAATTATGAAATCTCGCGCATACGAAAGTTTTACACTCGAAAGGTAAAGTTCACCCAAAAAAGCATTCATGACCGTCTGACTGAGCTGCTCGAGAACTTTCCCCGCATGGACGACATCCACCCCTTCTACGGTGATCTTATGAATGTCCTCTACGATAAGGACCATTACAAAGTCGCGCTTGGTCAAATTTCTGCCACTCGACACATTGTCGATTCCATTGGGCGCGATTACGTTCGGCTCTTAAAGTATGGCGACTCGATGTATCGATGCAAGCAAGTAAAACGTGCAGGTCTTGGCCGAATGGCTGCGACGCTCAGAAAGCTCGGCCCAACGCTGTCATATCTCGAGCAAGTCCGCCAGCATATGTCGAGATTGCCAAGTATCGACCCGAACTCCCGGACTCTCCTGGTGTGTGGATTTCCAAATGTCGGGAAGTCTAGCTTCCTCAACAAAGTGAGTCGAGCAGATGTTGAAGTACAGCCATACGCTTTCACAACAAAATCTCTGTACGTGGGACACACGGAATACGACTACAGCACATGGCAAGTCATAGACACTCCGGGAATTCTTGACCACTCTTTGGAGAATCGGAACGTCATCGAGATGCAATCCATTACCGCGCTCGCCCACTTGGATGCCTGCATTCTCTACTTCATGGATCTTTCAGGTGAGTGTGGCTACTCTGTGGAGGCGCAAGTCTCGCTCTTTCAGAGCATCCAGCCGCTTTTTGTCGGCAAGCCTTTGGTAGTCGTGCTTAACAAAAGTGACTTGTGCAATCGGGAGAGTCTCAGCCCGGCAGATCAGGAGCTCGTTCAGCGCATGGCCGATTTTATCGGGTCACAGAACATGATGATCGAGATCAGCACGTTGATCGACGAAGCTGTTGGTACGCTGAAAGAAAGTGCGTGTAAGCTGCTTCTTCAGCATCGAAGTCAACAGAGCAAGAATAGCCAGATATCTGCAAGCGGAGAATTGTTCTGTGCCTTGCCAAAGGGGCGAGACACGATCGCTCGCCCGGTGAGCATTCCGGAATCGGTTCAGCATGAGATCATAACTGGCAAGGTTCCGCCGAAAGTTTTCACTGAGAAAGATATCGAAGAGCGAATGGGCGGACCAGGAGTGTACTTTCCAAGTCTCGAGAAGCATTACCTGCTGGAGGATGAGGAGTGGAAATGTGATGTTGTGCCGGAAATATTGGATGGCATGAATGTTTTCGACTATGCATCACCTGACATTGAGCAGAAGCTCTTGGAGATTGAGCTGGAACAGGAGCAGCAGGTTCAAAAAAATGCGAATGCGGTCAAAAAGCCAAGCATCAAAGAAGACGCCCAGACAAAGCTCGCGCTGGAAGTTGTTCAATCACAGCTCGCCATACGAAAAATGGAAAATATGATAAACAAACGAAGAAATGTCAAGAAAACCAAAGCAATGCAAGTCGCCATTGAGAAACATCAAAGTGGTATCGGGAAAAGCAATGTCAAGGTGCCGTCTCGCAAGAGAACCAGAGGAGACATGGCCGAAGCCGCGCTAGAGTCTGAAAGACTCTTGAGCATCTCTGGAGGGGTAAAGAGTGTTGGGTTTTCAAAGGCTGGTATGACGAGAACATCTGCTGTTACACGCGGCGAAGGGTTCCGTGATATGGATCAGAAGATTCACGCCGCGAAACTCATGCGGCTGGGAGCACGGAAGTGGTCAAACGATGGTAGAAAGGGTGAAGGCGATCACAGCGTACCGGATATGATGCCCAAGCACCTTTACGTAGGTAAGATGACTGTTGGCAAGCGACGATCTAGATAATCCTATTTTTACTATAATTTGAGATGAGCTGGAAAATTCACTTCGCTTTTCCTATTCTTTCATGCTGATTTGTATCTTATTTGAGTTCATTTACCGTCCTATGTAACTAATGGAGAGATGGAGTGGGCCTCTGGGCTTTTGTGAGATGGCAGAAAGTTATCGAGTTTTAGCTATTATTTTACTGATAGAACAACATGCATGTAACACCTCTATCAAGATGCTGACTTTTCCCTCTGATTCCTTTTCGGGTACTCCTACGACATGTAAAGCGCTGAAGCATACAGTCAAGAAAGTAGAAATGGTCAAAATCAGCATCCTCAAGGGTGTGATGCCCACGAAGATATTCGAACAATATCAAGTGAACAGAGCAAAGTTGCCTTTTGCCAACGCAGTTTTGTACGTCCCGCAGCATGAAATTCGGTCCATTATGCGGAGAGCACACTCGACTGGAGAGCTTACTCCACAAATGCTGGAAAAAACACTTATCATGATGATTAAAAAACGGGCATTTGACAGAGCCCAAGTCGTTCTCAAATGCTGGCAGGAAGATTTAAATTTGCAGCTCTCACCGATCCACATGCAAATGTTTTTGAATCTTGCCTCACAGACAAACCACTGGCGTGAGGCGCTCGGCTGGTGGGGAAGGGTCGCCGAAGATCCGCGGAGCCGGATGCATCCCGAGCTATACTGTGGTGTCTTAAAGGCCATGAACCAAGGCGGTCTATGGCAACAAGCACTGGGTCTTGTCAATGAAATCGAAGAAGAGAATTTACATTGCACGGCGGGGATTCGGCACACATTGCTGCTCGCCTTACGGAGGAATGCGCCATGGGATATTTCTATGCGAGTCGTATCAAAGTTATGCTCGCATCTTTTTATGGCGAAGCCTGAGCCTCAAATTGCAGTATCCGCCGCTGAATCCTTGGCGAATGAAATCAACTGTGAAGGGATCGGTGTTCTTTCCACACAGCGAAGTGTTCAAAACCACCAGTCTCTGGGTGGAGAAGAAAATACACACGTTTTGACCGAAGTTTTACACATTCTCCACCGTGGCCTGGTGCAGTCTGCTGGGGCGAGATTAGGCTCCCCACTGGCTTCATCCACCGCCCACCACCAGGCGACAGTGATTTGGCATCGAACATGGAGGCTCGCACTCGGCATCTATCACATTCCAGCAGCGGCACAGCGGACCACCGCCCTGCAGAATGCGTGTGTGGAGATTCTCGCACGGAGCTTAAAGTGGGAACAGGCATTTCATTTCCTCTGTGCCAATATGCATCGGAAAGGCGCAGTTTCCAGCACGGAAGACAACTCCTGCAGAAACCACCATCGCGTGCTGACCCCCGAAACGCTAGCTGTGCTTCTTCCTTGTCTGAAAGGAAGCACAGCTCGACTCTCTGCGGTTCTTGAATTCGCAACCCGCCATGGGCTGCCCATTCCGAGTGAGTACGTTGAAAGTCTTTTCCGCTCGATTATGCAGCCAGACGATTGTCCATCCACTGCTTCAATAAAATCGGACAGGTCGCGTGAAGTTATTGAGCTTTTCCTTCGATTCCGTGAGATGGCATTAAACACCACGACGGGCAGCTTTGGTTACCACGCCTTGTGTAGATCACTATGCGATGCATTACTGCACTGTCAGAGCGGGAAAATGGCCTTTTCAGTCGCGTGTCACTTCAAGGAGACCCTCGGGCCAGTTATTCCAGCGCTCTCCGAGTCCCTAGCGACGATGGGGTCAGAGCATACAATATACGTCGTGGAGGGGAGAATCGCTGTAATTGATTGTTCGATCGCGCAGTGGCTCACCAAAGCCCAACTGGGAAAGCTTTTTGATGCCGTCTTTCTACCGTATAGCGTCACTCGCCAGCAGGTGCGATTTTTAGAGGCCGCATCTCCACGGAACGTCAAGAAAAGTCTGCGTCTCAAAGCATGCAGTTTCGTCAACGCGGTGAGACGGAGTGATTTGGGAGATCAGCTCATCCGCGTCCCTTATCTCTCTCAGCTCCGCGCACATTCACATTTTGCGGGGGAAACCGCGCAGAAGGGTGCTTCTCTGCCGGATAGACAACATCTTTTACACGAGCACAAGCGAGACGACTCGAAGACCATTCCAATAATTCCGCAAGTTTTGGTAGATAAGTCCGATTGTGCCATCATTTCAAGCAGGGAATCTTCATCTTCGGGGCTAGAACTACAGAAAGCACCGGGGGAGACTATCGGGGATCGCAATAGCAGACTCTATGCACAGCAAAACTTTGGCGTGGCAGTTATGCTCAAGCGTTTGAACTTTGACTGCGATATTTATTTTCTCACGCGAAGCGAAGCGCAGTTTTCCCACTGTGAAAAACTGTGTAGCTCGTACCAAAACGGTGGGCCAAAACAGAAAAGTCATATGCCGATTCCTGTACAAGTTTCCACTTTCGAGGAGCTTGAGATGTTCTTCAGTCAGACGAACGGTAAACTCAGGCTGCCCAAGGCAGACGCTGATGCGAATCTCACAGAGCGTCGAACTATGAATCCAGACGCGTTAAAGTTAAACCTGTAAAGCGTATCGATCTTGTACGCATCACGGGTCTGAGGTGGGGCAATGTGTTCGTATGTGTGTATTCTCATAATTGCCCGAACTCTGCGCGATGTCGGTTTTTTTATCGCATCATAAATTAGAAAATTTATTTGGATTTTTCCTCCTGTGTATTATGCTCAACCGAAAATACAAGGCACTGAATCATGTTGACTACGTATATCAGGAAGCTTTAATTCCACATTTTTCAAGTTGAACTGGAAAACCTTGCTGTCGCCACGCTGTAGGAGGGCGAGCTTTTACAGAGAGCTTGCTGTTTTGGTATTTTTTAAGCGTATTAGCGCATGCCGACCAAATTGAGGCTTTCCTCTTGAGGGGTCGGAGGGGGGGGGGGGTCACATTCAATGGGTGGCACCACCGTCGTTGGATTTCAGATTGAACAAGGTGTCTGAGACGACAGTGTAAAATCCGCTCCATGAGCTTCGCGACGGTACTAGTAGGCGTCACTGGCCGGTACAATTCCACCCTACCGGCAGGTTTTCCCGGCTTCAGCAGGGGAACAATTGTCCCGCGCCTCCACTCCCGCGTGAGAGAGGCCGGTTAAACGTTCGAAGCAGCGCAGTCCGCGCCACTTTCGGTAGGTGTACAAGGGCTTCATTGTATACGTCGTCCGGACCACATGCCGTGGCATAGCTGATCCGTCTGAGGGCTCCTGGCGCGTGATAGCGCGGAACATACTGGTTGGGCGCGGTGGTAATCGTGGCACCTCGGCCCGTGGGTGTCTAGTGGCCTTCGTCTTGAAGAAGGAGATAAGGTGGTTGGCTTGGCTGGTGAAGGGGACCTCACGGCGGCCCTCAACAACGAGGTTCGTTGTCGTCGGGCGTGCCGACATGATGTTATGCAATGTATATGCATGCAACGTTCGCCACGTTGTGGAGTTTGCTGGCTTTATGTCGGCGCACATTTTTCCCCACTCCTTTTTATACTGTAAGTCTAGGATGTTCTTCCTCTCTTACGTTGAGAAAAGAATTTCACGCCGTTGTGAGGGGTTAACGGATCGATTAGCCTTGGAAGTCGTTTTTTGACAGCTAGATCGACTTGATGAGAGCTGCACCACGTTCTCATAAATCCACTCGGGATATCCTTCTGTAGCCGCATTTCAAATCCGATTGCTCCGCCAGTCATCGGCCTGGCGCTATCCGTGCAAACACTGATTTGTTTCGACTACCATCCAGGAATGAGAGCATCCATAAACACATAACATAGGTTTGTGATGACGAGTGCGGTGTGGTTGAAAGTACCCATCGGAAGTGCTACCAACTGAACCCGAATGTCCAATATCGAGACGGCATCCGCCGAGTCTGGGTTCGGAAATTTCCATAGAAGTCTGAGGTTCTTTCATGCCTCGAGGTAGCTTGCAGCACTTTTCATCCTCTGCAGAATATGGATGGGCGCTTTCACAAACCGTCGCCGCTGTGTATCGCTCGTCTTGGCAAATGAAATGCCTTTACGGGAGGAGACGTTAGAGCACGCAAGTGTGCTCTGCGAGCATTCCAATTCTTAGTGCATAATAATACTCACAGGGAGGAAAGCTCGAAGGTGTTCAACTTCTTCATATAAGGATACATTTGAAAGATACTGATTATTTACGTATACATTTGAAAAAGGACTTCACAGCAGTAACCCAAAGGGTGGGAGGACGAAACTATCAATTTTCATACCTCTCGAATCCATACTGCGAGATCAATCATCTTCGACAACGTGTCTCTTTTGCCTCCAAGTGATGATCGTATTGAGTCTTTCCCTGCTTATCTGAGCCCGAATGACGGTAAAACTCTTTGTTCAAAGCTGACCCTTTCTTTCGTTATACTAAGTGATTCAGTTATCGACATCGATCTTCTCCATACCCCCCTCGTGATAACACTTCATCTCCCACCTACTGAGTGACCACTGCCCTCAGGTGGTTTGGATCACATGCGTTCAGGCGATATTCAAAATAATGATTGTTTGCCTATAAGTTTGAGAGAGCACTTCACAGCAGTAACCCAAAGGGTGGGTGGATGAAACTATCAATTTTCATACCTCTCGAATCCATACTGCGAGATGAATAGTATCTTTAGCCAGGCGCCGCCTTCTTTTAGAGACTTGCCCTAATGCGACGTTAAGGCGCTTAGCTGACCACTGACTCGTAGGAAAAATTCATTTAAGGAGTTAAAACCCCTCCTATAATATTGAACATAATAATTGGCAGTTTACTGTGCCTAAAAATACAAACCCCTGCTCGTGAACAGGCCTTTATTTCTGTAGTTACAGTAATCTGCCCATTAAGTTCCAGTTGAGAACCAAATTTGGCCATCTTCGGCCAAAATTCGAACTAAAGGAAATATAGACTGGAAGCCACGACACTTAACCTGACGTGTGTATAAATGCATGGCTCTGGAAAATAGCCAGAACTGCAGAAAAAGGGTGTCGGAGTATGAGCCTATTTGCTTAGTCACTTCACGCGTGACGTTAGGGCAAGTTTTGATGTTCTGGGCAAAACTTTCTGGACACTGCAGCCCCGCAGGGATCGTAAAAAGTGTTAATGTGAACACAAACACTGTGACACTTTGCATGCGGGCAGCTGGCGTCGCATGCCACAAGTACCTCTCCACTTGTGACGTCAAGTTCTCCCGCTTGGCCGTTGACAAAACCTACTTCGGTAAAAGGAAGTACAACAGGGGGAAGCGCACACGTTCCAAGGGATATTGGCTCGTGACAGCGACGAAGCTTAACATCGATGGCTCCACGGGCCGTACTGTTTGGAAACTCATGAAACGTCGCGACCGCCAAACTTTACAGCCATTTGTTGAGAGCCTCGTTTTGAGTTCTCGATCAGTGGTAGTTTCCGACTGCCACAAAGGGTATGCCAATCTTAGCCAAGTGGTTCGTCATTTCACCGTTAACCACAGCATTGGCTTCAAGAACTTGGAGACCGGCAAGCACACGAACAAAGCCGAAGGCTGCCATAGCGTTATCAAACGCTGGATCGGGGCACAGTGTTACATGTTTGGCCAGGACTCTGCCACGTTGCAATGCAATGTAGCGATCCAGTGCATCAAGCATGGCGACTGTAAGCTTGCGGATAATGCCCAGGGCGCAAACCTTTTAAAAGCACATACGATCATGCGCCGGACTACAACCCAGATCTGAGCGATGATCAGGACGATCAGGGAGACCTTTCGCGCCTTCCTCGACATGCTAGACCGGTGACACGGTTCACCGCACAAGGACGACCTGAGAGGCGTGTGCATGAGCCTGAAGTGGAAAGTCAGAGCTCGGATAGCCCTCGTGCATTGCTTCGCAAAGGTGCACTGGTACTTGATGATTTCATCCCTACTGCGTTGTCGTCGCAGCTCGCGCGCGGATATTTCTACGTTCCACCGGAGTTGACTGTTTTCCATCAGGACGAGGATGACTATCCTCACCCGAAGTGGTTTCCCAAGGACAAAACCTTGGTATGGCCGCTTTACTACTCCCACCATTGGGGTATTGGCGGTAGTACGAGGCAATACAAGAGAGATTGCTGCCTACGACTCTTGTTGAGCGTACGCTCCAGACATACGATCTAACGTTGTGCATTGCATCAAGCGTTTCTTGTGGCATCACTGGCATTGCGATCTGCGGTACGCAGCAAGTGAGGGGGGCGAATGACTTTGCCATCCATACAATCAACAACGCCCTGCGTGAGATGGATATATCAAGAAGAGAAGCACGTTACAGCCTTTTGCGGTATTTCCGAATATGAAGAAGAAGAATGACGCAATCTTTTGAAGTAATAAATAAGGACAATCTGGATGTAGGGCAAACCCCGTTTGAAAAAAATGGGTGCACTCGTTCTACAAAGTGGAACAAAACCAGCCAACCAGGCATCGAAATAGCATCGCTGCATCTAGTGGTAACGCCTTGACAACTGTACTGCTACGAGTTTCAGAAGTGATCTGACGTCAACTAAGTGTAATACACTGATGATGTGTTTAGATTTATGCTTGTAAATGTGCGATGTCAATGGATAATTTCTGCTAAAATAGTTCAGTTTCTGTACTTAATTGGTATGAGAAGCTTGATCTTTTATGTCGTCGCGAAGGGTCGTAGAATTTTCCTCTGAGGCATACATAGACGAGAGTTTTTCCCCTCCTGCTCGTCTTCGAGCTTCCACGGGGATAAATGGTGATTACAGTGGATATTAAATTTCACAAAGAAGGATATAGCAGAAGATTGACTTCCGCATTGGAAACACCGACTGCCTTCCAACCATCATACACGATGTCACAGGTACCCCCTGTGCTATACCCCCTTACACATGGGTATTCAAGCAAATACTGCGGAGGACATGAACAGCCTGCTCAAATTGCAACTTAGACAGCAGAGGGAATGGAATCAGCAACACTTTTGATATAGGACAATCTGCTTGAAATTCCATGCCGAGTCTTGCAACTGAAACATTACACGCCGTACTATCCTGGATGTGGCGTTGCGGTGGCAACCAATGTACCTCACAGGCAAGGAGGAAGTTTTTTTTGTTTTTTTTAAAGTGCAATTTGATTGAACCACTTGTTCCATTTGCACGTGCCTTTCGACACGTATGCACATGCATTCTGTTTTTATCTTTATTCGTGTAGGCTCATCTCATCCCGTGCTTTAATCCGCAGAGAATGAGTGGACGTTCTCTCCTCTCGCCACCAGGAGGATCCGGAATCCCCCATAGCAACTAACGGCGGTTTCCTGAACCTCCCCATGGATGGGTACTGGTCCTGACCCACCACCTTGCGGCGGCCGTCGATAGGGTCGGCGCCAAAACAGAAACACGACGAGAGTCTGGAAGGCTCCTGGATTCCCCCACGACGGGGTGCTGGTCCAACCCACCACGAAGAGGTGGCCTTCCATCGGGTCAGCAGTGAATGCGTTGGATGACAGCTTTAAGAGTACCAAATTGGGTGGTAATCTTGTCATATCTATGGGCCCGGAAAATTTGTTCTCGCACGCATCGAGCTCCACTACCGAATCTCCCAACGAGAACAGAGCGAGCGTTCCTTGGTGGTCATTGTTGCTGATATATACGTGACGTATATCCGACGGCAGGCCAGCCACATCGAAAGTACCGTAGTAGCTACAGCTGTTGATACATAATCGAAGAAGTGACCGCGGAAGCGAGCGCGTCTGAAGGGTCCCTTCAAACCCCATCTCGGAGGATTCGAAACCGAACAACCCCTCTGGGAGAAGCTCAAGGGGTAGCTTGCCCCCAGAAATCATTTGGCTATCCTCGTAGCCCCCAAAACGTGGGTCAAATTCCAATCGATAAACTCCATCTGGTCATCGTCATTAAAGAAAACGCCCCGCCATTTGCGCACGTCCAAGTAATCTCCATCATCTTCACGGAAAAGATACGCACCGTGCACGTCCATAACGATGGCCTCCATGCGTGTTTGTAGAGGCAGCGAATCGGCATCCGCCCGAGCGAGCTGGTCAGTCGCTGCTACATACAAGAAAATGTGAGGAAACATATTCAGGTGTAGGAAATAAAGACTCAGAGGAGAAATATTCCCTGTTCCATTCACATGTCAAACTACTGAAGGTTTTTTTCTGAATATTTGTGAAGATGAGAAAAAGACAGGACGGGGTACTATTCTCCAAAACGGGGTTCTACTTCGGGGTGGGAAAACGCTTTAACAAACTTTTACTCTTCACGTACACAGTCAATCAATTCACTGAGGGATAATTGTATGCGCGGCCTCTGTGAAGAGCTCCTTGGTGTTTCTCTTTCCCTCACTCCATGTTCATTTAAAAAAGGCACTTCCAAGCTCACTTCTCTGAGCTTTCCCGGTCCTTCTTTATTGGGACAGTTTTGTTCATCCTGTGGGATGTGGATTTGCGCACAGAAGGACACAAATCAGCCAAAGGGCATATATCACACTTCGGCGCTTGAGCTGTGCACATGAGCTGGCCAAATCCTACAACGAGAGGGTTGATTTCCCTCCAGTGTTTCTTCGGAAGCCATCGCTGTAGCCCAAGTGCTGTCTTGTCTGGAGTAGAACAATTAGCATCGACCCACTTCCATCTGTGAGCGATTCGGTGCAGGTGTACGTCCACGCTTATACCTTCAACTTTGTTGTGACATACCTGCAGAAAGAGATGCGCCATTTTGTTCCCCACTCCAGGGAGCGCGATAAGATTTTCATATGTGTCTGGAGGACTCCCGCCGTATTTCTCTAAGATAATACTTGAGACCTTCTTCAAGTACTCTGTCTTTCGATTAAAAAATCCAACTTTCCCAATAAGTTCCTTAAGTCTCTTCTCAGAAAGCTTCATAACCGATTTTGGCGTGAGTCCGTTATCTTCTATCAATGCATAGACCGTCGAAGAAGTAATTTTATCATTTGTCTGGCTGCTTAACATTAAACCTACAAGCGTGTGAAAATCTTTGATTCCCTTTTCTTCAGCAGAGAGCTTTGCTTTCTTTACTTTCCGCGGCACCTGTGGGTTCATACTCGCAATAGCTTCGATCCCCATGGTATCAACAGGCGCGATGTTAGACTTCCGAAAATGACGAAGTCGTTCGAGTAGGACTCCCCAGTTCATAGGATGCTCTTCAGACATTGAACGTGTACATATGAAGAAAGTGCGTAAAAACTGAAAAGCAGATATCTCATTCGACACTTAGCTAAAAATGCACTCTAAGCAGAGAAAGCTGCACAAAATTGATTGAACATTCCGAGAAAGTTTGCCACGGTCTTCCCGACTACATGTCAAGTAGAAAAGTCCCTCGTGTTAACCTAACCGCTCTTCACCTACGATTGAGCCCAATTTTTTGAGGGCCTTAGCGTAATAGGCAGTATTTTGGTCACGAAGTACCTTTTTCCTCGCTTTAAGCCGATTCGAGCGCGAAACTCGAACAGCCTCCTTTTGTTCTATAATACTTTCCCATCGCAAGTCAGGCATAAAACAAACGTTCCACAATTGGCCATGACTTCGATGCCGCCTTCCAAGAATGTCACAGCTTTGCATGTTTAATCGATCGGCGGCGAATATCGCGTCTTCTTTGCGACGAAACTCTACATATCCATCTTTATACCGTTTCTTAAACTTCGAATTGCGATCCGCTGATGAAAAAGCACTACTTTCATTTTCCGGTGTGAGGAAAATTCTCCCTATTTCACCGCACAATGAAGTTAGGAAAAGTTGTAAATTGATGGGATTCACTCCATTAGGAATCGAGCTAAAATACACGATGCCTCTTTCTGATCTCATTCTTTCAAAGGTAACCCAAAAGATATCTGGAAAATAGTTTCGATAAACTACTAGAATAACCATGATAACGGTGCGGACACTTCTACAAAACTTGAACGACAACAGGCCCAGTACATTAGAGATAAAAAATTCAGGGTCTAAAGCCAGCGTTCTCTAGATGGAATGGTGCATTCCCTGGTGGCAAGTATGTTGAGTAGATAACAGAAACACTGCGCTGATTACTCTCTGACTTAGTCAGTAGCAACCTTGTTTGAATCGTGTTGGCCCAAGAAACCCCCAGCGCTGGTACTGTTAGCCCATTTATACCTCTCACCTGATTGACAAAAACAAGAGCAATGTCATGCGCTGCACAAAGACGTTTCAAAGAGAAAGCAACTTTTTGAATCTTCCCCATTAAATCTTTGTAACTCGGCATGTTTGAGTTGGCCGATTCTTGGTCATTCGATGCAATAGATTGCAGGGCAGCTATTGAATCAAAAGCAAGTAACCTAAGTGGCGTACCGCGTTCTTTGCGTATATGAATAATTGACTCCACGTCACTTATGCGTCGACTTAGCGTTCTCCAGTCACTGACCTGACACAAAATGAAATTTTCAAGAAACCTCGAATCTTTCGTCACACATTTTGTAGTCTCACAAAGGGCCTCTCCCAATTGGATCAAACGATTGTAAGAAAACGTTTCAATCGCAAAGTATAATGCGCAACCGTAATGTTTGGCCACGTTTACGCAGGCTTGCATCACAAGGGTTGACTTTCCTGTACCAGCCTCACCATAGAGGTCATATGTATGTCCAGGAACGAATCCACCTTGTAAAAGGCCATTGATGGTCGTGGATCCAGAGGAAAGCTTGTTTTGGTCTAAAATCCAATCGGTTCTTCTTGGAATCAGACGCCCACATAGGTAGAATAAGATGCTTTCCCACTCTTCTATCGACACAATATTCAAGAGAACCTCTCCCAATAAACACGGACTGGTCACATGCAAAGTCACAAGCTCCTCAAGAGAACTGATCTTCTGCTCCTTCAGCTTTCGTAGTAACTGTTGTTTAATATTCTCGTGAAACGGCAGGCCAAGTAGAGCTTCAGAGAGTTTCTCTATGTCCATAAAGAATTAACCATGCAGAGGCGTCTCAGATGCTTATGCATTACAACATACTTATCAAAGTAAGAAAATATATTGAAGTTTCTACTACGATTGTATTATTTTTACGGAGTTTGTAAAAGGATTAGAACGCGATGGACTATGTGATTATTTCTTGGTCGAGATGTGAGCTATACAAAAGACGCTGAAGATTCAAACCCGCATTTCTGTAGAAAAATATTTACAGAAGAGAAAAGTTTCTCCACCCATAAAACATTCTTCTGGGAAATGCGGGTTTGAGTCTTCAGCGTCTTCTGTACCTATTCCAAAAAGCACAGAACTAACGCCAGACGACTCTTGGAAACAGAAAGGCAAGTACAAATCTACCTGACCCTTTCATCTCTTCACAAACCCTTTGTGTTGAGCTTTTCGTTGCTATGTCTATTCTTAAAAAAATAGATAATGTCCAAGTCGCTGTGGAACTGCATGCAGTATAACGTTTCCAGCGGTTCCGAATTTAGCGCGTGTATCTCTAAAGAACTGAAGAAATACAATTATACTTCGGATTATTGGATTCTTGAGAGCCACCTTGTTTTGCTCCACCACAAACAGAATGCTTTGAAGCGTGATGTTATCGGACATTATCTGTACAAAAGCTCGAACCCTTACTTAAATGCCTCCCAGACTGCAGATCAATTGCTTGTGTCTTCGCTGTACGGCTATATGGAACCGCGGGACATAATTTCTGGATGTAAAATCCCGTGGCCTCAGGCTGCTCTTCTAATCGATGTACATGGTAATAACCGGAGCGTTTTCTGGATTCGTAAAGACGACGTGGACTTTCTTGGTATTCGTGTGAAAGAAGGTGCTGACTTTACACAGCTCTTTTTAGGGACGAAAGCAATAAGTTATACAAGCTGCCGCAATATTCTAGACAATGGCATCAGGAGAACAATTGAGAGCATGTGTTACTCTCATTTCCCTCACCGAAAGCGGGGTTTTCGTTTATCTCTTCTACAACATCTTCTTTTCAAGAAATCTGTAAGAGAAATACCGTAATAATAGAAAGATTGATTTCCTTGCATTTTCCTTGCGAATTACATAATCGATCGACCATAGAAACCATTGATCACCTACTTCACTCCTTACTTGACTGCTTTTCTTATTTTCTTGGTCTAGTTTCTCCGAATGACGACTGTCCCCTCACATGTTAGTTATCGATATCTGCTTCCTGGCAAGTCACGCTTTGAACACTGGCGTGGGGTGTATTACCAATGCCGAATGTCTCCCCAATCCCTTAGAAACTACAAAATACGCAAGCAGAATGTGATCAATGAGAAAATCAACAATTATCACCGAGAATACGCTTCTGTCGAGAGCGTGGAAAAGGGGTCTGATATTTGTAATGAACATGAACCTAACGGAAAAGGAGATTATATCGCTTGGAATCACTACACAAGAATGTGTAGATGCAATGATTATTCCCTCGTGTCGCACGCGATGAATAACTTTGAAGTGATAAGGGATATACACTGTCATTCTTCTTCTAATCAGAAAACACATGCTGGAAAGTATAAAATACCTCCACACGCATACCAGTCGCTCATTCGCAGTTTTTCTGCCGTTAAACTAGCAGAATTCCTCTGCGAAACACAGTGCGAATATGACGAAACGGATGCTATCAAAAAGCTGGGGGAGTATCAAGGTCCTGAGAGAGTTGATTGTGCCTCTGTTGTCGCTGAGTTTTTGATGGAAACTATTCGGGGAGAAGCTGTAAGCCGAAGTAAAGTTTCAGGGGATTTGGTAAGTAAAGATACTCTCCTTCAGGTTCACATCATAAACGCACTCATGGAGGTAATGCTAACAGGTGGATTTCGTGCATGCCAACAAGTGTTTCAACAGACATATGATTATATAGGCCAGATCCCGGGACTCCATCCAACGCTAGACACTTATCTGCATACAATGCGTGCTCTATGCTTGTGCGGTAAGACAACAGAAGCAGAGTCCATTTTCAACTGGCTTAAAAGAACACTAGGTCCACAAGGACTTGGGAACGATATAAGACCATACAACATTCTTCTCGAAGGATATAGAGAGATTAAGGACTATGAGTCCTGTGATTCGCTCATGAAAGAGCTCATGGACGCTCGCTTTCCCACCATAATGCCCGGGACGGCGGAGTGCTACTTACGATCCATCATCGACCGTGCCTACACCCCATTATCTGGAGATATGTCTTATTACGGACAGCCTTACCATGCTGAGCTCAAAAGAATACCTCTGATAATGCAGCGCTTGGCTACACATGGTATTACGGAGAACTTCTTGACACCTCCGGTACTTTTTCATGTTAACGATGCGATGATAAGCTACAAAATTTCTGATAAGATGAAGTACAAGTGGAATCGCTCAATGGGGCAATTCAATTTTCTGAACATGCGTCGAACGAATCAGTATGTAGATGACGTGCAAGAGCTCACTTCGAGTGGAGGTCTGAAGGGTAACCCTCAAGAGAAGGACCAGAAAGGAGGAACTGGTCAAATTCCCTATTATGGTCGTCATGGACAAAAAAAGAGCTGGGAGATGCTACCGTCAGATTCGCTTTTCTACCAGTTTCATGTGGAAGAGCAAATGCGTGATACAAAGATGGAGTCTAAGAATACTCTCGTTGCAACAGACATTTACAGTCGCTCACAACACTGGATGCATGATGTTCCTCAAACACGATACGACCAGCTTCAATCACACAGCAACGTCGATTTCAAGAATATCGGTGTTCGGCGACACTTGAACCCACAGGCACCTGGCCAAGATGAGTCGCTGTTGAAGGACGAGCAGATCATCAGCTCTGCTGCAAATCTTGGCAAGAAAGCTGCGGGAAAGCGAAAAATTCAATCGGTGAGGTAAACTATTTTTATTGACCCATGTACTGTCTTTCTAAGAAACTGTCCTTCATGCAAAAGGAAATGTTCAAAAGGAAGATTGCACATCACTGGCCTATCGAAAATACAGTCAATTCTAGGCCATGTGCTTTTCCGGCTCAATAGACTTTGAGTCGACTAACCAAAGAAGTTCTTTGCTTATGTATGCAAAAACCAACGAACACGAAATCTACAAAACCTGACTGGAGCATATGAGTCTATTGAGGACATCATGTGAAAGAGTTACTATCGAAATGTAGTCCATATGTTCTCAGCTTTTCTGGAAGTATTCACTCTCTTATGTGACCAAGCTCAACTTTTTAGCTCTTAAGTTTGTGAAAATTTCCTTAATGAAAATGTAGTATGAGCAGAACATGGTCAATCCTTCATATTTGAAAACTTTAATCATGTATAATCTTGGGTTGTGTCAAAAGGCCATTTAGTTCAAAGGAAAACTTCGCATTAAGTAGTTGAAATATTTTTGATTCTGAAAATGAAAGGCAAAGCAATGCATCATTAGACCCTTCTTTAAATTTATCAATATAGGGTCTTTTTTATGCTATACTGACTGTATGAAGCCTTTTGGACGCGCAAACTGCTCGGAATAAAGCATACCTTCAAGACTGCACTAGGAAAGTCTGACTATACAGTCTCATTTCCTGGATGAACAGTGGCCACATCTTAAGGAATGTGCAAAGGAACTGCGGAAAGTTCCCAGAGTGGTTCCTGTGGGCTGTTCAGGCCAGCGAATCGGAGACGGAATACAAGGAGAGGCTCTCAAAATTAGAGGCATTATCTCCTGACGCCGCCCAGTATCTGCGAGGCAAGAAACCTGAAGCGTGGTGCCTCTGGCCGCATGTCCGAACACATGCTCTGCATGGACATCGCACCAGCAATTGCGTGGAGTCTTCCAATTTCGCGATACTGTAAATCCGTGCCATGTCTCTTTTAAACGCTCTTGATGCAATGGTCCAGCACCAGATGGGGCCTGCCGCAGACCTTGGTGCAGCAGTAGTGGAAAGCCTGAAAGGGGCACAGTGTTGCGTTATATGCCCAACAGCTGTACGACGCCCAGCGTGATTTTGCGGCAAAATTGGAGCAAGGTGACCTAGCGAGATACGAAGTGGAACTTGCAGACTTGACGCGCTTCTGCCCATATTCTTCCCACTACGAATTGACATGCTGCTATCTTATAGCGGTTGCCCAGCGTCAATGGCTGGATGCGTTCAGCCTGTTCAAAGTTTATGTAAAGGGTCCATGATACATACCGCACCTCCGTCCCGACGAAATAACAACGGGCCCAAAAATTTCCCCAAGTTGGAATAGTTTCCGTAGCACTGCTGACTTGACTCGCCTCCCACCAAGCATTGCGGAATTGCGGCCTACCACGATTGCATACTGGGACATAATCCATTAGCTAGTGCATGAATTTCCCGTGAACAATATGTAAATAAAGAACTGAAATCATTGAGAATACTTTTGCGAGAATCTCCTCACATCTCTGTAGTGGACTTCATAAAACACATCAAACGCTTGTACACATTCCGATGGTGCCAAAAATACAAGCACGAATGCCAATAGCCCCGTCCAAAGCTCGTTGACTGTCGCATACACTGCTGGATTCACTCCACAGTGACACACTTTGCAAGATTTCTCGGCTGATCAATTGCATTTCCACGAAGCAGCGCAATGTGATACGATAGCAGTTGCAGTGGAATACCATTGAGAACACACTCCAGACAATCAACTGCACGTGGAAGGTCGATCCTTTCGTCATAAATATGCGGGATATCCTTCCCAAGAGGAGCGATGATGATGATTTTAGCTCCCCGTGCTTTCACTTGGTGCATGGCATTTTCCATTTTCCCGGAATCATGGTCACTCCCCAAAATACAAATCACGCTGGTGGCTTCGTCAACGAGTGCAAGTGGGCCGTGCTTCAATTCAGCCGCATGAAACGCTTCTGCGTGAATATATGCAATCTCCTTTATTTTCAAAGCACCCTCTAAAGCAGTCACCCAGTTGTGCCCGCGGCCAAGAAGAAAAAGTGTTTGGGCTTCCTGTAGCCCTTTGGAAATCTCAAGGATAGATTTGGTGACTGCTTCAATGGTGAAACGGCACAGTTCTGGTAGTTCTCGAATACACGTTATTAATCTGTCACGTTTTTCGGTTCTCGTCGGATGACATAACATGCTTGCAAAAAGAGTCAGAACAACAACCTGTGTCGCGTAGGACTTGGTACTCGCGACGGCGATTTCAGGCCCTGCGTTGAGATGTGCCCCGCACATTGTTCTTCGAGAGAGGGAAGAACTTACGACATTGGTGAAGCCGACGAGCAACGCAGTCCGAGACTCGCAGTACGCCAATGCTTGTAACACGTCTGCGGTCTCTCCAGATTGACTGACAAAAACTGCGGCAACCTCTTCAGAGATGAGCGGCTGAGAATCAATAAAAATGCCCGCTGAGAAGAGTGAGATCGGTTTCTGCACCAAATCCTCCATTGTTGCCTGAATTGCCAGACATGCGTGAAAGCTGCTCCCGCATGCAACCAAAACGAATCTCTGCGCCGCCAGAAGTTGCGGGAGGCACAAGCGTATACCCCCAAGGAGGGCCTCGTTCCTTTCTTCTATTATTCTCCCTCGAATCGCATTCAAGATTGCATCACCCTGCTCGTATATTTCTTTGAGCATATAATGCGGATACTGCCCTTTCGAATACGACTGCAGCCCGTGCGTCAAAAGTTGCGGCGACCTGGTGATAGAGGCGATTTCATCCGAATTCGAGGATGGGCTCGAATACAAACGAATTTCCTGCTGACACACATGGAGGATATCGTTGTCCTCGAGAAAGGTCACTTGCCTGCTGTGTTCCACAATGGCTGCGGAATCGCTCGCAACGACGACGCTCACAGTAATTTTATCTTTGATTGGCAGTATACTCCGGATTTCACCTTCATATGAAAGTAAGCCTTCTTCGGTACCATCTTCCTGTTCAAGTGACTGGACGGCATATGCTAGCGACGAGCCTCGATTGGCCGCTCCAAGCTCACCAGGGTAGGCAGCGTTACTTTTCACTACCAAGCCGAACGCTCCGTCTATCATATCAACAACCATTTTCATGAGTTCAGGTAGACGGATAGGCGCGTGCTCCGCGTGCAAGCTCTTGAACAACAGTGCTATAACTTCCGTGTCGGTTTCAGTGCAGAAGCACGTCGTATTTCGAGAGACCAAGAGCTGCCGCAAAGCGTGGCAATTGTTTACGACACCATTGTGAACAATAACAAACTGACATTCTGTGTCCGACGGCATTGGGTGTGCATTCAAGTCGCTTGCGACTCCGTGGGTAGCCCATCGGGTGTGGGCGACGGCGACTCCGTTGTTCAGCGTGATGGGACCCGGAAGACTCGATTGATAGCCTTGCACACAATCGACAAGACGAGCAAGTTTTCCTTTCTTCTTTATGACAATGGGCTTGTCTCTATTGCTTCCTGTATCCACACATAAGCCAGCGGAATCATACCCCCTGTACTCAAGCATGCGAAGCCCTTCTAAGAGAGTTGCGATGATCCGACTTTGCGATACTTCTCTATTGTAATATGCATACGCGAAAATACCGCACATCACATTTTGAAGAGTATTCTATATGTTTATGGGAATTTTGGTGGCAAATAATAGATGTTTCAACAAAAGGATGTTTTGTTATGAGTGTGTAGGACTCACTGCTTAGGTGTCACTTTTTTGCACGAATTTAAAAGTTTACGTTTTAGCAATATTGCCTTTGCTAACATGAGCGAAATCATTGAAAACTCATACGTTTCCTCTCAGTTTTTGAAAACATGGGGTGTCACTTCGTTAACAGCTTAGTCTTGTTCAGACCAAGCGAATAGACGAATCAACTAAAGAAATGGATTATCTAACAGATGTTTTGGAAAGTGCATTGCATGTGCACAGGGCTCTTCAAATTCGTAAATTTGGGCAAAAAATCACTTCGCAATGGAAAAGTGACGCAAGGGCAAAAAAGCGAGCGAGTAGTAGTTCCTCGAATTTTATTTGAGTGGTACAAAATACTTATTTATTATTATTATACAGACTGGCATCTCCAACTACGACCTCACACGACTTTCTTCACCTTCAGTCTGCTTGTCTAAACATACATGATAACATGCTCGGCCTTTGTTACAAAGAATCTCATGCTTACCCGATGGAAGGCCACCTCTTCGTGGTGGGTTGGACCAGTACCCATCCATGGGGAGGTTCAGGAAACCGCCGTTAGTTGCTATGGGGGGTCCAGGATCCTCCTGGTGGCGAGACGAGAGAGCGTCACACTAATTCTCTGTAGATTAAAGCGGGGATGATATTAGCCCACACGAATAAAGATAAAAACAGAGGGCGTGTGCATACGTGTCGAAAGGCACGTGCAAATGGAACAAGTGGTTCAATCAAATTGCACTTTAAAAAAAAACAAAAAAATCAAGAATCTCATGAGTCCTTTCGTACTCATTGGACTTGGAATGTGACATGTCAAGGAATGAGACGTTCATTCGGTGCATACACATCTTGAGCCTCGTTGCGTAAATAACCCCAGCAACTTCGAATACGTTGTTGACCGAGCGCGTTTCAGCGTGTCCGTTTCCCGGGATGGCGGACGAAGCATTGGATATTTTGAAACTTCTCCGCGTAAGAGAGTGCACTTTGGCTTGCCAAAGTACGGCGGCAGCGCTGCAAGGTGTATTGCCTGGCGTGCGCTTTGTCCGCTCCGCCCTCATCATTTTCTTCATCGTAGTGCCCAATGCCCGCGGGTTTCCTGCAATCATGGCGTTGAAAGTATCATTTTGAAGAAGATAACAACTTTTCGAGATTGCGGCCTGTCCATGCTGGGAAACAAATTCCTTCCTTCGAATATAATACGGATATTCTCCATGCTTCTTGATTGAGCAAGGCAAACTTGCGCCTTGCATTGTACGTCAGGGCAGATGTCGCTCTTTTTCCGTCGCCTCTCGCAGACAATCACCCAATGATTTCCGGCATTCTTTTTCACGAGAACTCTTTTAGCAAAATTGTGCCTTATGGCATGCGCTTGCACTGTAGCAAATTGGCGAAACGGCCATCGCTTTTAGGTAAAAAAGGTAATTGGTCAAATCAGCAATGATGAATGAGAGCTTTCAAGTGGAAATCGCCGTGAGAGCAAGAAAAATCTTTTGCAATTTGCTCCTGTACTTCAGAAGTGCGGAAAAGCGGCTGTGCTAAGAATATGTTGCTCTTGGACTCTACTAAAATGAAAAGACCGCACTTGTATGAGGTAACATTGTATGGGAGCAAAACAGAAAAGAAAACTCGTGTAGACTTGGCAATATCAGACTATATAAAGTCTATTTTTGTTTCTGCGAAGATTGTTTAGAAAAGCACGGGGGTGAATCAATCATGGAAAAAAAGGGGAATTACAATGGTTTCAGTCGCGAACATCGGCTATGCCATCACTATAAATACCGAAAATAGCCTCACTCTCTGGCAAACATGGAGAGTCGTATACCTTCATAATACGTTGTTCGCCTTTCCCTTTTCTGAGACTCAGGCGAGTCGTGCTCGCGTGGGCCATTATATGTCCGCCAATCGGCTTCTTCGCGTCGTGTCCCGCCATTGGTCCTGCATCTGGCGTTGCGACGACTTGGTTGGTCATGACGACAGCGACGCCAAACTCCTCCGCCATGTTTGTCAGGGAGCGAAGGAACTTGCCAAGGTGCATTTGCCGGGCAGCGAGCTCACTGCGTCCACTATAATCGGTTCTGTACAGTGCAGTGGCGCTGTCAACGACAATCAGTGCAAATCGGGTTTCGGCCATCATAGCACCTGCTTTAGCGATAAGCTCGAGTTGATGATCCGAGTTGTAGGCCCTGGCATACGCAATGTTCTCCAAAACGCCTTTCGGGTCGAGATCGTAACGCTCGGCGATGGCCTGCATGCGTTCGGGTCGAAAGGTTCCCTCAGTGTCGACATAGAGTGCCATCCCCTCAGCACCACCGTGGCTGATCGGCAACTGACACGTGACACATAGCGTATGGCAGAGCTGCGTCTTGCCACAGCGGAACTCTCCAAATAACTCAGTCAGTGACCCTGTTTCGACGCCCCCGCCGAGTAGATTATCGATTTCTTTTGATCCCGTGGTAATACGGACGACCTCTTTCCTGGCTTCTAAGCACATCGATGCCGTGGTGAACCCTAGCGGAACAACTTTTCGAGCTTCTTGCTTAATTTTCTCCGCTTTTATATCAGATATGCCTCTCACTGCAAGAATAGCCTTCATGGGCGCTTGGGCGAGCCCGTCAAGTGTATGAAAACCACCTTCGATCAGCCGACGAATGTCGCTGCTGTGAATACCCGCAGATTCGAGTGCGTGTATGGAATGGAAGTGGCGAAGTTCCTGAACGTCCTGATTTTCTTCATCGGTCATACACTGCTCGGCGGTTTCTTCAACGACATTCGCTGCTGCTTCGGTCGAATTCCGAGTCGATTTCCTCACACGAGTCTCCATATCGATGGTATAATTACTCCAGAGAAATACTCTAAAAAGGGAAGGGAAGTAGATCCATGCTTGAGCATATCCTCATTTGGGAGACTATAGTGAAATACTTACACGACAGAGCCGAATTCATAGCCAGTCACTGATGCCCCTGTCAGTCTGGAAAAAAGGTACCAAACACGTTGACGATAAGTGATATTCAATGGCTGCAAGCGCTGCCAATCCGCTCGCGCAGCATCCCCAAGTGCACTACGAGCAGTCAGAGCTTCATTGAGAAGAGTGTAGCTAGGATATGTTCGCTCATACCATTGCTCGGCAAAGCACATTGAAAGCATAAGCGGATAAGCCCTGCCTTTCAAAAAGCGCAGCCGCGCCTGCAATTGACGGCAAGTCATGTAGACGACCGGAAAGCAGCAGCAAAAGGGCATGACAAACAGCTGAACCTTCATCATCGGATAGTTAGACCAGAGTTTCTTTTCTCTGGCAGTTTGTGGTAGAAGTTCATTGTTGGCAATATCTGAGATATTGTCGAGAACGATGTGTATGTTGTAAAATTTCTTTCTGCAATGGAACTCCGAGGGGGTCACCTTGCTCAACGGGATCTCGTATTTCATTCCGTCTTCACCGGAGTAGCCTTGCAGTTCCGCGTTGTACGGATCTTCAGTTACTTTCGCGAGTCTCGCTGGCTTTGTTGGGGTTTCTTTTATGATTGCATCAGTGACATCTTGAATTGCACCGCTGAGAACGAATATACCATCGAAAAGAGATGGCTGTAAACTCTTTCCTATATCTTCCATCAGTATCGGTAGTTGCGAAGAAGAGAATTTGAAAAATACATCCTGAGCTAAAAAAGATGCTCACAATTTTACTGAAGATTCTATTCGTAATTCTACGAATACCCAACGGGTCACCTTCTCCTAGCGCGCTTTCTGTAAAAGTTTGAGAAGCGCCACTGGTCAGGTCCCAAGTTCTTATTGAACAAAGGTTCAATTTTCTCCTCCTCGAGAGGTGAGCTTGCCTTTCCGTGATCTTTGGCAAAATAGTTTGGTGCAACCACTGTGAGCCATGAAAAATCGACAGGTGAGACCACTCGCATGAACTCACGTGATGTCATTGTAATCGATTGATACATAACAAACGGAGGTTCCCTCCCAGCCATCGCGCTGCTTGGAAATATGTACGCCTTCTCTTCACTTGAAAATGTCTCATATCCATCTTCGACGCGTTTTGCCACGTTGTAGAAAAATCCCGAAAGAAAGGATAGCCGAACTCGAACAGAAAGACTTACTTTTGAGTCATCGGGGTTTTGTCTGAAGTTGGATTCTTTGAATACCATTTTGCAAAGCTCTTCGTTTACCTTTCTGGCATTGAGAAGTGCTCTGTGATTTAAGTAATTTCGATCACACCACGACTTGCTATAGTTTGTTTTTTGCCAAAGCTTATAGATAGACAGTATTGTCAAGTGATCCCCATCAGAATGCTGTAGCTTCACACGCTTATCATCCGCCTGCTCGGCGTGCTCACGTGGTCTATAGTAGATCTCATCCGAAATACTCAGCACTGCCAGTATTGTAATCACCTCTTCCACGCAGCCCAAGCTGAATGAAGCAATAAGCGTCTTGCTCATGGAAGGATCTATCGGGTATTCTGACATTTCTCTACCCAGTGAAGTCAATAAACCTTCTTCATCGAGGGCACCAAGAGCAAACAGTTGATGTAGAGCGTGAACCAGACTAACGTGCAGAGGCCTATCAATGAAGTCAAATCCAAGGACATCGTGTACCCCCGTTGCCTTCATGAGCAAAACAATGTTTGCCAGATTACTTCTCTGGATCTCCGGTACTGTATCCGCAAGCATTTCTTCTCCAAAGGACTCTTCGGTATAGAGGCGAAAGCATTTGCCAGCAGATGTTCGACCAGCTCGTCCCGCTCTTTGCTTGGCTTGCGCTTGACTAATGGGAAAAACGCCCAGTACTTCCATTCCGCTCCTGGGCTGAAAAAAAGATTGCTTGAATATGCCCGGGTCTATGACGTAGCGCACCCCATCAATGGTGACGCTTGTTTCCGCAACATTTGTGGAGTATATGATTTTTCGAGTGTTCTTCGGAGAGGGTAAAAATACCTGCGCTTGGACATCGGATGGCAAGGCTGCGTATACTTTATGAACCTGGATTCCCGGGAAGCTCGCAGGAAGCATTTTACCCCAGCGATCAGTCCTTTCTGCCGCATCCTCTATTTCTTCTTTGCCAGGGAGAAACACTAAAACATCACCAGGGGCTTCTGAGAGGTGACATTCCATTGCCTTCTTCACGGCTTCATATACGTATTCTCCTTCCATAGGCGCACTCAAATAATTGATTTCCACGGGGTATGTTCTTCCTTCTATAAAAAATACCTTCGCTTGCTCAAAAAATGCGGTGAACTTTTCCACATTTAACGTAGCACTTGTGACGATAAGCTTAAATTGCTTAGCGACTAAAGCTCGCTTTAGGAGACCCAGCAGAAGATCGGTGTTGATATTGCGTTCATGTGCCTCATCAATGACAATCACCCCATACTTTTTAAAAAACGGGTCTGCAAGGGCTTCCCTCAGCAATATACCATCTGTCATGTATTTAATAACGGTTTTTTTGGATGTTCTATCTTCAAATCGCATCGTATATCCAACTTCTTGTCCGACTGAACAGCCAAATTCCTCTGCAACTCTTTCTGCGATAGATTTAGCAGGAAGTCGACGGGGTTGCGTGCAGCCGATAATCTTCCCTCCACTGGCATATCCCGCGTCTACAAGGTATTGGGGTATCTGTGTAGTTTTCCCACTTCCAGTTTCACCAATAACGACAAGGACCTGGGAGTCAGCAATCATATCAAGTAGTTTTCTCTTGACTTTAAAAACTTTGAGGGCTTGTCGGTCCTCCTTCAGTATAGTACGTGTTTCTTGACACTGTCGGCTGACTTCACGGGAAGTCTCTCCGGGAAAATTCGTTTCATTAGAATGGGATTTCGGTTTCGGTTTTAAATACTCTTTTCTATCCTTGTACGCACTGCGTTGCTGCAAAATAGCATGCTCAATGTTTCCACTTTTTTTTCGCGTAAATCTGTCTTCTTGAACATGCATGCTTGAAGTGTCTTTTGACTGAATGACTTTGTGTTGCTGGCGAAGAAAGTGCGGAAAGTCAGACTTCAATCTTATTTGATGGTTGTTTGCTGAAGCGTCTGATAGATCGGCCAGTCCATTCGAGCTACTTCCGTGACTCTCATTGGTCATGTTGTTAGCATAACCAAGTTGCCTGAGGGTAAACAGTGAAGACTCTGAAATATCACTCTGGCTAAAATTCGCCTCCGATTTATGGTCAGTTATATTCTGGAGTAGATTACGATCAGCCATGCTGTCCAAACGAACGATCATATCATCACGAGAAAAGACAAGGTCATTCTCCACACCGATTGACGAATCGTATATTTGCTTGGCTGCAAATATGTCATCCACAAAGGTGGATAATAATGACAATCGATCGACGGTCACCCGATAGGCTATGTGTAAGATCTTGCACGGAAAAGAGTCATCTAATGCAGCGATTGCCTTAATAAATGCATCCTCTGACATATTGGCATTCTCTATTTCTTTTATAAGTAGGCGGGCTAGATCAACAGGGTCTTGATGTTCCGTATAGTGTTCGAGAATGTGACATAAGTCACTAAGGCAAGAGATATGCACAAGCTCTGCTATGTTATCTTCCAATTTCCGCATCTCAGGCACATTTTAAAAAATTTGAACTTCGTAGCATGAGGCCAAAACAGAGAATTTTGAATGGAGTTTTAAAGCAGTTCAAAAAAAGCCGTATAACTATAGTCCAACAAATGGGACCTTGAACGTGCAACCTTAAGACAGTCACCATAATCACAGCAATACGAAATAAAAACGCTACCCTAGGACGCATTCTCAGATTGATTGCTTACACTATTAAACACTATAGATTACATGCATCACAGATTAGCTCGAGTAAACAAGTAAAGTTGTCTTTCCCTTCTTTGTCATAGGTTTGAGTTTTATTCGACATCATTATTTCTGATTCATTGAGGGGCTTGGTAGACTCAGCGAGTATACACTCTCTTCGGAAAGGTCGACCGTTTAAATAACCATGTATCGCCTCTAGCAATCCTTGTTCGCATGGTCTATCACGCGACTCCATCTCAAATGAGGTTATTCTCCCATGTTTGACAGAGATAACTACTTTTTTCAACCCAAGAGCAACAAGCCTGGCTACCGTGCGCCTTCCTGTAATAGTAAATGGCGGAACATTAGAATCATGCAGTATAGATATAGTGAATTCCGGGTTCTCCCCGAATGTCCAGTTCCATTGACTAATTTCGTTTATACCCTGTTCGATTCTACCAGAAATATCCTTTAGCTCAGCTCCACCATCCTCTAGCAAATCGACAACATGGCAAAGCGTTCGGCCCTTGGAAGTAGTTTCGTTTACTTCGAACGACTGTCTAATACTCTCGATGACGTGTTGAAAGATTTCCCCATCGCTTATCACTGCATTCGAACATGCTCGCCCTTCCGCAGCCAGAGTTGTTACAGGACTACGGACAGATGGGGTACCTTTTGTAAGGACACTAACAGCGTCATTTTGGAATTTCAACGGCTTAAGATATCTGCTGACATTTGCGATATCGGAAGTGACAAGCACTGTTCCATGGTGGTAAGCAGAGCCTTGAAGCATGCGCATGGCCGATCCGGTAATTTTTTTGCCGTTCAGAAATAGATCATGCCTAGGTCCGATGGTGGTGTGAATTTTAGCGGATGTTCTTGTTAATCTCCGTGAAGAGGAAAAGAAGATTTTATTGAAAGACTGATGAACGGCACTTTCTATCACTTTTAAGTTCTCACATGGATTATAATATTTTCGATCTCCGATAAATGAAAAGCATAGGCAACCACTGTCGTGATAGACACAACCACCTCCACTTCGACGACGTACAACAAGCGGCGCAGAGCTTGACAAGATTTCTCTATCTAAATGTGCAAGTTTTTGAAGAGATGTTTCCGCAAAAGTATTCTGATTTCTTCCTAGAACGATACACGGAGTTTCACTATTATATAAAAACAGAGCTGATCCGAGTTCAAAATTTCCTTCAGCCCCCTTCATCTTCGCAGCGTCATTGAGATACCGAAGGATGAAGTCTTCTACTGCAAGGTTCCAGTGTGGAGTTCTCTGTAGTTTGTTTCTTTGTTGGATTTGCAAGGCAGAATCATCATTAGGATGGATTACCGCTTTGAAAATCACATTTTCGCCCCTCAGAAGCGCTTTAAGTCCATTCATCAGCAGCATGATTGAAGGGCTCTAAAACTGCTGCCACTCCAGGAATATATTGGAAAGGCTAAGTTGGAAATGAAACACTTGAAGCGAGCTTGTGAATAGCAACGGAACGTTTTTTTCTTTCTAATAAAAGCCTGCAGATTCACTTTTGAAAAGAACTTTTAGGCACGAAAACTACTCTGCGTTAAGGCGCGCATGTTTCTATGAGTAAACACACTCATGAGTTGTAAATCTACGAGTTTACGAAGAGCTGACACGCTTTAACTGTCTGAAATAAAGTATAGAATTAGATGATTATTTTGAAAATGTCTAGTTTTATTCGCTATTTCATGTTTTTGTCGGTATCCCTCTGCTCAACAAGGAATTTTGAATAGCTGTATATTCGACAAAACAAGTTAGGATGATCTTCAAAATTAGCATCCGTCACATGACAAGTGACATTCGCCGTACACACTGCGTAATATGCAAAGAGCCGATTTCTCATTGGGCGAATCACGTACTTTCCGCGCGACATATAGCTCTCCGAGCAGTAGGAAATCACTTTTACTCCTTTAACCCTCCAAAGTCAAGGCATCTATTTGAGTCAGGGTTACAGTCTGCACTTGGAATTAGTAGCAGTGTCCTGGCAAAAGAAAGAAAACCAGTAAACAATTCCCGCCGAGAGCATCTGAAGAATCTAATTTCCCACCTGCTGCATATTGAGAACTATCCAATGAAACTCGTAGATAAGTTTAAGAATAGCCTTGTTGGCAACGCAGTACTACGAAGAGAATGTATTTTACTGGTATGTAGATTGCATCCGAAGTGGAGCGCCCTGCAAGTTCAAGCGATGGTGGATACGATAACTACAAGGGGACACCTTTCGCATATTACATCGATTCTTTCGATTGATGCGGAGTTCTTTGATATTGAATCGACCGTCGGTCATTTTCATTTTGCAACCCATACCAAACCAGAAGAGATCGTCCTGCAAACTTTGACGAAGCATGCCATTACTTGTATTGTATTTGAGCTCTACAATGCGTTCATCTGGGAGTCCATGAATCATCTTACTACAGTTTGGGAGATTTATCTTTCTGCACGAAAAGAGATCGTAGAGGAAGTTCAGCGGGTCAATCAAAACGATTGCTTGGACAATCATCTCCGAACTGGTACTGGACATTCCCATTCGAATATAGTTGATAGCATACCATGGGAACTTCCCAAAGGCTGTGTATCCTACAGTGTTCCTGGAATGGTAATTCATCAGAAGCTTATGAGGCTTGATCGTTCCTGCGCTCTCGGAAAGGGGAGAATCGCCAATTCACCTGCAGGAAAGTCTGTGGCATACGACCGGTGTCACCCTATACTCCAGAATACGAGAAAAAAGGCAGCTCCTTCTCTTGAAGAAACCCTTAAACAAAGGGAAGACATACGCACATTGCTTGATGGTTGCAAGGTACAGCTTGAAAACAAATAGACTGCTCTCATTTCAGTTGATAAATGTAAATTTGGCAACCGCAAAGTAACTTGTTTTTACCTCAGCTCTTGCACAAGAGACAACCTGAAATCTTTTCATAAATTGTGTTCTGGGTGCATAACTATTATGCGTGTATCTTTTGTATCACAAAACTGCCTTTGGCACATGTAATACATAAGATGCTGATGCAAACGACCTTTTCCAAAGAGCAGTCAACATCTGATGATATTCTATCAAAGGCGCGAAAACAGCTTGAGGTTCTTATCCATGATATTAACGAGTCGAATATCATTTTGGTGCTAGACAAAACAACTGCCAAAAACTTAAGGAGTTTTGTACAACTACACAACCTGTTCGAAAATGGCATCTTTCTAGTTGAAGAATTAAGCAAAAAGCGAAAGCCCTTTCCAAAGTATTGCGTGGTGTATCTTATCTACTCGATTGTGGACTCACTAGATATCATTGCACATGATATAAACCCAAAGAAGCCGAGCTATAGATCGGCATACATTTATTACATTGAGCCACCGCCAGAGTCCTTTTGGGAACGCTATGCTCAGCCATTGTCCAATCCGTTAATCAAATCGATTAGGCAGACCTTCTTCTCGTTTCAATGTGAGGACACTTTTGCTTTACACTTCAATGCCCATCTAGACCTGGCGTGCTTGATGTCTAATAGTATGAAAGAGGAGTGTCAGAAAGCATCAAAAATTCTTTCGAATGTTCTCAAGGGAATGAACTATACTCCGTCGATTCGCTTTCAGCAATCAGTGGCCGCCAAAGCTGTAGCATTGAACGTAATGGAATATACAAAAGTACCATATGAGGACCTTGACGGAAAGCAATGGCCACGATGTGAACTTCTAATCCTTGATCGTACATTGGATGTCTGTTCCCCAATTATACACGACTATGCATATGAAAACCTGTTGCGAGATTTCTGCGACGATCTAATTGCATCTCATGATTTGGGGGTAGATCATTTACATTGGGACACCACGTGGAGGACTATACGACACCTCAATATTGAAGATGCTCGTTCACACGTCAAAAAGGTGTACGAAAACTTTAAGGAGCTTCAGCAGCTTAAAAAAAGCTCCAGTTTAGGCAACACGAGCAATTCAATGCTGGTTAAGGTCATTCATGAAACGGCGGAACAACAGAAGTTCGTAAAAGAGGTGGAATTTCATATGTCCGCTCTCAATCGTATATTTGAACGAATGGAAGAGGTTGACTTCGTAAAAGTCTTCGAGGTCGAGCAAGCCCTCATATGTTTCTTACGAACTGAAAGCAGTCAATTTTCCGTTGAAGAGATTCTCCGACATTTGAAGGAAATCATGCGGAGCAAAGTTTCCTCAAATGCAAAATTTCGAGTTCTTTTGCTTTTCTCATTAACCCAAATAGGTGAAAACAACAAGAGGCTTGAAGAGCTTCTGGAATTCGCTGATATTCCACGTCGAAAAATATCCACAATACACAAAATCCAATCCATGCGAAACTTGAGTAGTAAGACCCTGAATGAGCTCGCGAAGAAGGCAACACGAGAAAGGAGGTGCATGTTTTCTCGATGCCCTACAGTGCTTAAGCAAGTAACTGAGTTAGCAATCAAGGGAACACTTCCTGTGAGTGATTTTCCCTATGCCACGGCCCAAAGCACAGGCGTCACTTCCTCTGGTGCGCAGTCCTATGGCGTGTCAGATACTTTTGTTTATATGGTAGGTGGGTTCTGCACAGCCGAAATGCATGACATCCGAAACCTCATGAGTTCTCAGAAGAAAGCGATTTTTCTTGGTGGTACAAGCCATGTGAGCCCTGAGAGCTTCATTGATCAAGTAGAGTTGATCCCTCCGATGTAATGTCGATGTGTGTCTTTGAAGCCCGAGTAGCTGTATTTGAGACACTTCAAGACAATGTAATCATTTATCAGAAAAGCTCTTACTAAAGATTTTACTATGTTTCTTGATAGTTATAAGCACGCCTGCTTTGCTGCATGCTAGTTGTCGAGGCCAAATTAAGCCAATTGAAGGACAGCCTTTCGCCAGTATCCTGCATAACGGGGCTCTTTCGCGGCTTTTCAAATTTCACATTTTGATCTGTCTGATGATAGCATCCGGAGATTGTGCGTAAAAGCATTTTCACCAATGCATAACGATGTAGGTGATTCGCTTGCTTAATTTTCAATAGTTGAAAAGTTCAAGCTCTTTACCAAAACACTACATAACGGGGCTCTTTCGCGGCTTTTCAAATTTCACATTTTGATCTGTCTGATGATAGCATCCGGAGATCATACGTGAAACCATTTTTGTCTATAATGAAGGCAACGTGATGTATGTAAGCTTTTCATTGAATATTATGTTATGCTGACTTACATGCATCGGTTCTGATTACATAGCATCACTCTGAAGTCCCGTGAAGTAGCCGTATGTTTCGAAAAGTAAACTTTTTCCTTGATTTTCGAACACAAGGCGTCAAGGACTTACTTACCCCAATGTTGAAGAAAAAGGAGGAGTTTGACCATGTCGCGATTGATCTTGGTGAACTTATCGCCAACGCTCTTCGAAATAAAGACTTCAAACGTTTTTCCGGAAATGATCGCTTTGATCCAATGTATAAACACATACAAAATAACCTCTCAAACATTCTTCGACGTATTCACGCAAGAAAAAGCATTATGTTCTGTCTTGATGGGGCAGAGGGGCTTTGGAAAGCCAGAAAATACAGAAGAAGAAATACCAGAAAGCAAGACTACATTACACAGCGTAGTGCAGGGAGTCCACTCACCGTAGCGCTGGAAGATAGACTGCAATGTGCCTTGCTATCTAGGCCTACACCCACAGAGCTTTTGTTTAGTGGCATGAACACACAAGGGCCAGTGGAGAGCAAAGTTGTTAATTGGTGCATGGACCTGGCGACGAGATCTGATGCGAGCAAAAACGACGCCATTTGCCTCATTGGCGGGACACAAATGAATCTCGTAGCGCTGAGCCTTGTACCTTTCTTGAATCTGACATGCATCAAGTTTGACATGGGCGATTTTAAGATTCAAACTCTCCCGTCTATGCTTGAATGGCTTGACCTTAATAGCGTGCTCGAAAACAACGACTTTGAAACGCTTTCTAAAGCAAGACAGGATCTTGTATGGATGCTGATTCTCGTGAATGGCTGGTCAGTAGGGGAACTTTCCGAGATTAGTGGAGTGCAGTGTCGTGAGTGGATCCAAGCGTACCATGAAGAATGTATCAATAAAAAGCGGTTTTTATTCAGTGAGGAGCATGTGGATGGAAAGGCGAGTATGCGCCTCGATCGCCGAGTTTTCGAAAGAGTATTGAACGCGGTATGTAAAGGAGGGTATACGAGAGCGAACTACAGCTCTGGAGCAGTATCCGACTACTTTGAGATTGCCTTACAATGTCACGCCATGCTCACAGTTGGCCGAATCCCCAACCAGCATTACTGCCACCCATCGCAAGACATGGAAAAGTCAAATGCTCCTGCCGTGACACCGGAGACCATTCGGAACCATCTTTCGCAATTGAAAACTCCATTCCTAAGTGCCACTGAGGATAAAAGAACAATCAACCCAGCGGAGTATTATTTGACGATTTCGAGCAATGCAGCGAATATGAGCTATGCTGTCAAGTCGTACTCGGGCCATGATGCTATTCTCAGTGAGAAATACACTGACGTGGAGACTTATGAGAAGCATCTGAAAATTTCGGATACAAATGAAGCACTTGGTATTGCAGGCTCATGGTTGAAGGAAATTCGTCCTCGCAGGCGCGTTCAAGTTGAGCTGCCAACTCATGTGTGGGTCAGAACACAAGGCGCGACCGGTCCCCCATTAGGCTACACGTACTTTGGTGCAAGCTTGGGTACACTCGCTTTCGAGAATGAAACTCGGTTGAAAGCTTTGCGGGGGGAAGGTTTTAGTGAGGTTCGACGAGTCAAGGCGAATACGCCACACTTGGTTGGATTTTCCTCCGAACACTCATGGGAAGAGTTCGACCCCAAAAAAGGAATGAAAGGCTCGGCTGATCATCCAGAATGTGAATTGTTAATAGATAAACTCAGAGTTGTCACATATAATGTGCAGTTCAATCGCTTTTCCGGACAAACCACTCCACTTGGGCGCCCAGGAATAGATTGGTGCAGTGACACACGGTACATTGCCTTGAGTAAAGTTATCTCTGAGTGTGAAGCTGATATTATTTGCATGCAGGAATGTGAAGCACCATGGTGGAAATATCTAAGCAAACAATCGTGGATACAGAAAGATTATTATTTTTCCTGTCCCGAAAAAAGCGAGTGTATCACGCCGTGGGGGTCTTTTATGCTCATTCATAAGCGACTGAAGGTCAAAGCTGTCAACAATATCAATCTCCCCGGTTTCCAAGGACATCGAAGCGTCATGCCCGCCATCACTATCCAGTTGAATAAGAAACTTCTGCATATCCTTGGGCTTCATTTATTGGCCCCTTTCAGCTCTGAAAATGAGGACAATCGCAAAACCCAGGTGCAGAACCTTGTAAAGTGTCTTGAAACGAAGTTTGGTGGAACGCGAACGCCCGAGGACATTATCTTACTTGGTGATTTTAACGACTATCCGAAGAATTTACTAAAGCTTCCGACAAATCTTCTGCTGCACGATGCCTGGCAAGACAGCGGTGAAGAGTCGGCGTTCACCATCGACGGTGATCTAAATGAGTACTGTGCGCTCATTATCGAGCCAGACTTTTTCGGTCGTCCTGATCGCATGTATTATCGGTCAGAGCTGCTAACACCGAAAAAGTGGAAACTTATTGGAAACAAAAGTGTACGGAAGGAGCTCGAGACTTCAAATTGTCCAGAGTACCTATATCCCAGTGATCACTTTGGCGTCTGTACCGAATTTGCTGTCTCAGAGTAAAAATGATTATATTTCTCGGCTTCTTGTATTGAGCCTAGACAACTTTTCCTCTAATGATGTGCTTTCACATGCGAAGTGTCACCTTTGTTCCTAACGATCGTATATGTGATTGCGAATAAGTAATTCATGGTTTCTACTTGTAACATTTCGACCTTATATATCCATTTGTATGATTGCTGAATTGGCAAACTGTTATTACTTTTCATTTGAATATTTCCTCGCTACTTGGTCATTATGCATCCTCACTGAGCTGGTGACAAACTGCAATGTCGATATACCGGTGGATGCAGCTTATGGATCACGAAGGGGTAAAGAAAAGTCCTCCGAAGCTTTTGAAGAAAGAGGAATTTGCAGACAAGAAGCACCTAGGACATTCGTGGATCATACTTCACGGTAAGGTATACGACGTCGGCCATTTTATGGCGTATCATCCGGGAGGTGGAGCTCTCATAGAGCCCTTTATAGGTTGCGATGCCACAGATGCGTTTGTTAGAGCACACAAATGGGTAGACGCGGATAAATTATTGGAAGGGTATTACGTGGGATTTTTAGAGGAATAAAATGTCAATGGAGTGAGATTCAATGAACGAATGAGGAACTTATCTTCACATTGCTTATTTTGATCTGAAAGCTTCTTTGAGAACAAAATGAAGCTCAATAATCTCAAAGCAGGCATGGACATGGTGGACGTTACCAAAGTCGAGGAGGTTTTGAACAGTGAGACAGCTAAAACCTCCGAGTACTACAAACATCAAGAGAAGATGAATTCAAAGGCCCAAAAGAAGCTTGATCTTCTTGTGGAACGTGCGGTTAAATACCGTTTAAATCCGCAAATAATTGGGATGTGGCAAAAAGAGGCCGATAAGGAAATCGCAAAGTACCCCCGCACAGACTTGTGCGAACATTACCTGCATATGGATATGGACGCTTTCTTCGCGAGCGTGGAGATCCGCGACAATCCAGCGTACTCCTCTGTACCTCTCGCGGTAGGTAGCACAAGTATGATATCGACGAGCAATTATGTGGCACGAAAATTTGGTGTCCGGGCGGGCATGGCTGGCTTCATTGCCCTCAAACTGTGTCCCAATCTCATTATCGTCCCTGGGCAATTCGACAAATACGAAGAAGTTGGAAGGTTTATCAGAGGTCAAGTTCTCTACAAATATGACCCCATGCTGCGATCGTTCTCGTGTGATGAGGCCAGCCTAAACATTACGAATTATTGCCAAAACGCTTGCCTGTCCCCCGCTGAGGTGGGTGCTCGAGTGAAGGCCGAAGTGCATGATCTCACAGGTTTGACATGCAGCATAGGCATAGGGCCGAATCCCACGCTAGCTAAAATTGCTTCCGAATACCATAAACCAAATGGTCTCCATGCACTTCAGTTTCAGACAAATGAAGAAATGCTTGACTTTTTATATTCTTTACGCGTTCGGAAGATCCCCTGCCTCGGCCGTCGAACGGAGGATATGCTTTCAGAGATCGGCATCATCGATCTTGGTGATATCTATCACAACCGCGGGTTGTTGTGGGGCCTTCTGCCACGGAAAACAGCGATTTTTTATATATTGTGCCCACTAGGAATCTTTCCGACGAGCATGTTGGGGGATGCCGATTCGGCAAATTCGACACCTGGTGCATCCAATGGCACGGAGCATTCTATTAGCAAAGAGCGAACTTTCCCGCCACTCAAGTCCAAGGATGAGCTTATGGAGGTTTTCCACATAGTTCTTCACGATGCGCTTCAATACTTCGAGGAGTCTCAAGAAATTGACTGCTGTGTCGGTACAATAACGTTAAAGCTCAAATACCATTCATTTGAAATGAAGCAGCGGTCGATTCGCCTCGACCCAGCAACGAGAGATTATGCTTTGCTGGCCGAAACGGCGAAGCAGATACTCTCATCTGAATATTATCCAACCGACATTCGGCTACTTGGAATCAAGTTCACCCTACAAAAAAACAGGCAAAGTGTTTATCGACAAGGCAAGTTAAATGGGCCGAACACAAAGGCAGATACATCAGCAAGTCATAATCAAATTCAGGTGATTAGCATCGACTGAGGGGAGCAATGATCAGCCAAAGTCAAGTTTAATACCTCACTTGGTACCCCAACTTACGTGAACCTCAGAAACACGTCAAATAATCCATTTGGATCGATCGAGGCACCCCGTACTCATATCAATTTTGTGTGACGTGAATTAGAATCCTGTATATAGCCTGGAATGTTGATATGAATATCGGAGAACATTCAGCATCCAATAACCATTGGAGGAAGATAGATCGGATTTCAATTGATTTCTTTTTTTTTGCAAAGTGCAGATTCCCATTTTGTTTGCTATGATTCAGAAGTTATGTTTTCAGGTTAATTATTCCACCCATGTTTCGATACCCATACCCAGTGTTGTGCCCTGGTCCAACGCTTGATAGCGTTATGGCAATTTTCGCCAGTGTTCGTGTGCTTTCTTGGTTCGAGGTTTTTGAAACCCTTCCGATGGTTCAGGGTGAAATGCCGCACCACTTGGCTGAGATCGATATAACCTTTATGGCAGTCCGATACAAGAATATCCTGGGTTTGGACTCAACTTACCACAGATCTCCGCTAGTGATAGGAGAATATCATTTTTTGAAAGTGCAATTTGATTGAACCGTTTGTTCAATTTGCCTATGCCTTTCGAGGCATAGGCCCTCTGCTTTAAGCATCATTCATGTGGGCTAATTACATCCCCCGTTTCTAGCAACAGATAATTAATTGTTGTCGCTCTCGTGTCGCCACCGGGTGGATCCGGGACATCTATAGCAATATTCGGCGGTCGCCTGAACCTCCCTACGGTAGGGTCCAGACCCACCACCTTGCGGCGGCCGTCAATAGAGTCGGTGCCAAACCAGAAACACGACGAGAGGCTTGAAGGCTCCTGGATTCCACCAGCCGGACGGGGTACTAATCTAACCCACCACGAAGAGGTGGCCTCCCATCGGTTCAGCAGTGAAATGATTACTACCGATGGGAATAATCTCTAAAGTTGTGGAAAGTACTTGGTTTCAACTGTTCCACGCAGAAAGTTACTTGTGAGGAGAATGCGACGGGCCGTCGGTGGCATCTAGGGCAAATTTATCGGCCCACCATGGTCGAAGGTCGATATACCTTCTTTGCCCCACACTATTGTGTCTACGTCCTGATTTTCACGCTAAGAAGTTTCCCATCTCATCTTGAAATTGACTTCTTTCTGGCAGTTGAAAAACACGCAATTCCATAAGCATTTGCTGGGTCAGCACATCATGCTCCAGATTTCCCAAGTGTGCTAAATCTGTACTCGTGAACGGAAAAAAGGTCATTCGGGGTTTTATTCAAAGTCGAAACAAAGCGAGATACAAATGCGTTCAATCAATATCTCATATTTTCCATCCAGTAGGAAGAGTTCAGTTTCTCAATGAAACATGTCAAAAAAAACAGCGAGGAAAATCAAAGTGAGCTGCCGACTTGTAATACAATACGATAAAGATGACACCAGTATTTGGAGATCCTCGAGCGTAAAGAGCCGCTTGTATTACCTCTTCTTACAAAAAATAAGTGTATGGTAGCTTTCCGTAGAAAAAGTGTGGAAAATAAAAGTATTCACATGAATGTTTTTTTCAGAAGCGATACTGGTTAAAAGGTTAGTGAAGCAAGAGCAATGATTTTTTCATTTTTGAGATTTTCCATTCTTCATTCAAAAACAGTTGATCTTAAAGTATTTCCACCTCCGAGTCGAATTTCATAACACTTGCAAATCGGAGACGTGTGGCGTGGTCTGATGAAATGATTCGTATTATGCTTTCATTCTTATAGAAGGTGATTATTCTCGAATTCATGTCAATTTCAATAGACAAGGTGTCCCCCGCTGCGAACTTATCAAGCCCCTCTTCTTTCACGTGATGCGAGTAGTTTGAGTAAAAGACTCCAGTCATATAGTATACGCAGCAATGTTGTGTTTTATGGAACTCCTGGTTGAACGCTCGACAGAAGTCACTCACCACGCCAACTCCCACGTACTCACCACGTTTCACTCGAAAGCTGACTCCGTGCTTCCCCTGGATGAGCGGCGTTTCACCAACAATTCCAACACAGTAGGCAGCGCGAAGGCAGGTTCGATGGTGAGTTTCGTGATCTCTTGAGCGGACAAGCGTCCCCTGACCTCCGTGTGAATTTTGAAGTTTCTCGAGAATATTGATCAGTCCATAGTATTCGAGATCCTCGAGGAGCAACGCTGCGTTATGCGTGGTGAATTGCGGCCGATACCCTCTCATACAATTCAGGACTTCTCCAAAGAGTTCACCATCTCTGTCCAGCAGAATACGGCCAGATGAATCGCGAATGGCTTCTGGTGACTTTGTTGCATGATAAAGCATCGAGGTCGCGTGTTTACTCAACGTCGAGTCCGAGATGCTGTGGTGACAGCCACCGACATTGAAGTGTACGAGGCTCGCAGTATGACGTGAGAGCTTCCGCAATCGCTGGGCATTCGAGGCATGCGAACGAATCGTTTCATCACACTCGAGTGTCTCTTCGCTCAAAACTGATTGAAGTTTACTGACATCTGCCACCATTTTCCCAAGCGTACGCATCCATTGCAGTGTTGGGTTTTCTGTCGCCTCTGTGTTCTCTCCTTGGTGGCTGAAAACATTGAATTGTGACATTGGAAGTAGTAAAATGGGCAGAGAATGTGTGGATAGAAAGCAAAGGCTTCAAAAACGTGAGAGTGTTCCCATGCTCTACTTCAATGCAGAAGAATTACAAGGATCGCTATTTACACACAGATTTCTCCCCAGTATCACCTGACAATCTTGCTTCCCATCTAGTTCATCCAAGTGGTAAACTGAGGCACTGGCATAATGGGGGAGTTTGAAGGATGCCCTTTCCATATTCCTCGAAAGGCGTCTTCATCATTGAAGGGAGCCGGCTTTCGGTATTCGTTCAACGGGACAGCGGGCCAGCGCACGTGATGCTGAAACAAGTCCTGTAAGCGCTTTTGGGACTCTAGCTTGAGCATCGCTTCGTAGGTTCCAGCGCACCTCTTATTGACGAAGACAAGCGGAAAAGAAAGTTTTTGATTTTCGGTGATCGGAACACACTGGGATTTCCAGTCAGACTCCCACATGAGCTCGATGATGCGCTGCAATTCGTCCGATGGAGGGATTTTATCTATAAAGTACGATTTCCGACGGCAGTTATACCAACGTGCGAGGTGATGGAGACGATCAGATCTCCAGACGTCGTATGAGTAACAGAACCAAATGACGTGGTTTGTGGATATTGCATTCTCGAGAAAACGGCACAGGTTTTTGCTCATTCAAGCGAACGCAGAAAATTATAGAAAAGCAGGAAAATACAATATTTCTCAAAGTAGGAGGATTCCAAAATAGAAAGGAGCGCGATGTCATGAGGGCCTACGCAACAACCTGTCGAATAAGTTTTATAAATCTTACTCTTTCCGTGGTATTCTCTTTAATTGATGAAGAAAGAACTTCCAGTCTACGTGTGCACATCTTCATCGACTCTTCCACATAGGGATCACATGAAGTAGAAGCCTTTGCGAGATATTTTTTCCGCAGCACAAGCGAGCGTAATACAACATATAAATGCTCTGTTTCAAAAATATCGATGAGTTTGGAGATTTCCTTATGCAATATAGAACTGAGACTGGTGATGGCGAGGCATTCGTGACTAGAGCTTTGAAGCATCATCAGTGCAGAAAACAGTTGCACAAGCATATCAGAATGCATATTTTGTGTGGTTGATGAGTCCATTTCCGATGCTGCAATTATATTGAATTTGATTCGCAATTCATTATTTTGCTCTCGCAGGTTGCTACACCAATTTCCCAAAAGAGATTCCGAAAATGCTGACGCGGTTAGACGAATAGTATTGATATTCTCTTTGGTGGTCGGCGAATGCTGGGCATTTTCAAGCAGCATTGCACATAAGTGCAATATTGTGGTGATCTCATACACAGAAAAGTATTCGCGAAACAACTGAGTAATGTGCAGGACCTGGAACTGCATATCTCGGAAAGATGTATTCGTATCGTCGGAGAGATGTATATCTCTCCGAGACTCCGAAATTGAAAGCTTAATGACTTGAATAAGAGTTCCTGGCAAAGGAAAATTCAATACGCTTTTAGAATCGAGTACAGGCTTACACTCAGCGTATGCCTTTCCTTCATGTTTTAAAGAAAAGCTTTCCCATGTTTTTGAAAGTCTTTTCCACAAGTAAAGCAAAAGGGGGACGAGTGACATTGCGGTGGGAAAACTGTTCAATGCAAGCAAAAGCAAAGTTAGTTCTTGACCGGAAAAGGATTCGGCGACAAGCGCACAATTCCCGCTTTCGTTTCCTTCAGTCATAGTGCCAGATTCTAGAAGCTTTAGGTGTAGCCAGTTTAAACTAAGCTCAATGTTGGCTTTAGTTATATCAGCTAATCTTTTTAAGGACAAAGCATCTCGAGTGTCCGACCCATGCGTTTCACATAAAGGCTTTCCGGATGTGTATAGCTCTCGAGACAGCCGTCGGCAGAGGTAAAGAAAGTTAACAATTTCTTTGGAATCAAGCGAGGTAATTCGTGCTGTCAGATAATTAACACACATGCAGACGAGAAAAATATGCGTCGGATTGCTATTCCGCGAGACAGTGAAACGAGTTGCACTGAATTTGGAATTCAGATACACCATGAAATCAAGAGTTTCTAATACTAGCACTGCATCCGGACACAAGGAAGCAAATGTAGTGAAGCATTCTATAATGTTGCAATTCTCTTTAATTCTGTCTGTTCCATATTCCAAGAATTCAAAATGGCTGGTAATATCTTCCATAAGATCTCCAACAACTTTCTGAAGCCGCAATATTGATCGAGAGTTGGCTTTCGATGGTATGTATTCATCTTTTTTTAGCTGCAACACAGCTATTTTCAGCAAGTAGATAGCTCTTATGAAGTCTTCACGAGATTTGGTGAAGGTGGAGGCAGTTAATTCCGCAGATAGATCCGTTGCATCATAAGCGTGTGTCAAATACCGAATTTTACTGAGAACGTTTTCCCCTAGCGGATATATAAGAAAAGGTGGCCTAAATTGCTTTTTGGTTGATCTGAAAAGTTGGTTAGTTTTTGAGGGTACTCCGTGCTTGAAGCCTGAGATATTGCGCTTTATTACATCTAAGAGAGCATTTTCATCATGCGTCAGTAACTCCGTGCATACGTTGTCTTTTTCCAAGTCATGGTTACAAGCATCCATTGATTTTATGCAACTATAAAGGACATTCGCTTGGTCGCTCGTTCTTTTTATTCTTTCGTCAGAGCTATACTCATGAACTTGATAAGTCACCGGGCTACGAAAGGTACCCTCTTTCCTGTTTAGTGCTTCGATGAAAAAGCTCATTTTTCTATACTTTTCGATGCTGAGCCATAAATCTATCTCGTTTTCAAATGGATAAGATTGAGTAGAAGAGATAGCTGCCGTCATACACTGAGACCAATAGCATGTAGTGGAAGGTAAAACGCTTGTAAAAGCGATCCGGCGCACCAAGCACTTTGGGGGAGCGTGCAGGACGCTGAAATAAATGTCCCTTCGATTGCTCATGGATTATGCTAGCTTCCTCAGGTGCTTGTTGTCATGACAATATATTCCTGCCAGTATTCCAGTAATAATATACTCAACGAAATTTCCGGAAGAGTTATTTTTAAAGTTTAATGAGAAATACACAATATCACGGCCGAGTGTAATGTCCGTAATCTCTGTCTAAGCATTTTTTCCATCGGAGTTCATATCCTCCCTTGCTTAGATATGGATCAGTGCCAAGACCACGCACATGGCATCGATGTACTAAGAAATGACCGTTTCGAATCATTTGGTACCAAGTAATATGTGATAGGTTGATCATGTTTACCCAGTCACCAGTTCCGGGGGTTCCTCTATAGCCATGTGCATAATCTCCCCAGGGGAGAAATCGATAATTCGCTGTGCTCACTCCGAATTGATTGTATTGGTAGCAAGTAACTTTTTTTTGCATCATAAAAGTTTCTGTTTCAGAAAGGTTGTGACATAGTGGTTCTTCACATCTTTGAACTGCCCTAGTAAGCCATTTGATCCAGGAGTCTCTAAAAGATTTTTCAATTTCAAGCTTATTGCGGAGAGCCGGGTAAAGTCTCTTGCGATTCCAATCCCTCCCACCGATACGGGGCATAGATAGCTAGAAATAATATAAAATGGCTTGTGATGGTAAATATTAACTATTCCAATAATTTATAAGGGCAAATATGACAACGGAAATTCTTGTAATTCTTTTCATAATCTTCATGATAATTACTACTAAACTGCGTGATACATTTATCTGTATTTACGTTAGCATTCCCTGTAAATAAGCAATATATTCATGCGTTTGTTCTATGTGGTGCCATTTCTTTTCTTTTTCGAATAAGGAGCGTACAAATAATTAATTGAGGTTCCCGGCTAGCAAGACTTCGAAGATGCACTTGTTAGAGAAAGAAATGGTGTGTTTGTAAGACAAGGGGGAAGTTCAAGTAAATATGAATTTAGCCTTAGTTGTATGCAGGCTTCAAGGACGACGAATCCAACGTACCTACTCTTAAAAAATCGCCAATCCTTTCTTATTACATTCAGAAATGGTGAACTTTCCAAAGAAGAAGAAGACACATTGCCCCAAATGCAATGCTCACAGAGAGTTTAAGATTCAGCAGTATAAAGCTGGTAAGGCTTCTCTGTATGCTCAAGGAAAGCGAAGATACGATGCTAAACAGCGCGGTTATGGTGGACAGACCAAGCCTATCTTGAGAAAGAAGACCAAGACAACGAAGAAGATAACCCTCAAGCTGCAATGCACAACTTGCAAGTCAACAGTACAGAACGTCCTGAAGCGCACAAAGCACTTTGAGCTCAACGATAAGTCAAAACAAAAGGGCGGAGTCACATGGTAGAATTCCAGTGAGGAGTTTTCATATGTACGAGTCTTTTAATAGTTAGAATTGATAACAAAGAATCGATTAAACCTTTTGTTTAACGAAGGCAAACTTTCGGATTTCTCTATTTATCCTTTCAGTAATCTGTATAGGATGTTGAGGTCCATCTAACCTCATGATGGCGTTCGGTCACGATGCTGTGGGCTGCAGCAGAAAACTTTCTGGAACTGGAAATTTTCTTAATAAGAACGGTGAAATATGTTGGTAGCAGGTCTTGTTGAGATAATTTCATCTGCTTATTTGAAGAGTAATGGACTACCCACGTTACCTTCCTCTAACAAGCCTACAGAATGATAACGTCATGTCTATGGCTGCGCGTTCAAAGGAGGAGATAGATTTGTCATGGCTTGTTGATGGCATCACTGGCGACGAACGCACGTTTGCAAGCCGAAACACACAAAAGTCTAAAAAGAAATCTAAGACACTACGTGAACAACAGCGGAGAGTAGGGATTATTATAGCTACTGCCATTCGCGAGTCCCTTCCGTTGAAAAAATGTATTACGTCTAGGAGACTCAGCTCCTTGCGTAAGCTTCATCACCAGAAGAAAACACATGGCATTCAGACCGCACTAATTCAAAAACGGAAGAAAACCGTAATCCATCAAGCCCACTCCCAACTCAGGCAATTAGATTCGCAACATAACCCCGAGTCCAGAAAGTTGGCCCACTTTCTGAGCCATGTGTCGCTGAGCCGTCAAAACCCCTTTAATGGTCAATTGGATTTTGCTGTTGATCGGTGCCAGAAAAAATCAAGCGTTTCAATCGATTTCATTGAAGAGAGAATGCTTTCTTGGAGATACTTTTGCGAATACATTACTGTCATCGGGAAGAAACACACATTTGATGCCTTCGATGTGATAACACTTTCGCTGCTTGAGGGTGCAATATGTATATTCGATGGTTCCAAAGGTTTTATTGTTCGTGATTACCACGATAGTCTCTTTATTGAATTTCCACACCAAGGCACAAGCCAGGATATCCATTCTGATTTCAGGTCTATCAAGCTCGATAAAAAATCAAAGCAAAGCATTGAAATTTGTTTGCCAGATGCGAAATGGAGCGCGAATAACAAATGCACGCTGAAGCACATTGATCCTCCTTTTGGTCATCATAATAATTTAGAGAACGATAAAGACGTCAGCTCTCCGAGAGTGTGCAGCATACACATCAAACTCCGTGACTTGGCCAGAGTAGAATCTTTCATATCATTTCACGAAAGCTCGCCGAAAGTAATTTCCCAATCATGATCCATGGAGATATTTCCGTTCTTACGAGTGGCTTGGTGAATCATTGCATTTCTTAAAGAACCCTTTTATTGAATTTATGAAGCCATGAAGTAAATGTTCAAAAGACGCCGAGACGACATCTCCCCAGTCCCGCCGAGCGTGCATAGCCCAATCGTTCACGCAAGTAAATGCAAGGACGCATACGAGAGTGGCAACAACGATGGTCGCAGAATAGCTGCAAACGAGGTGTTTCCCAATGCCGAGTCGGACATCTGGATCATCATAGCTACCTGCTTGTGCACATTGTGCGTCATCGTTCTCGTTTTCATGCGTAAAGCAAAAATCTCCATAGAGCAAATCGAAACAGTTCGACAGGAAGCAGCGACACTGATGCAAATAAAGGAAAAGGAGCTTCTCACGGAACAAACACAGGTGAGACATTTGCAGTGCATTCACCAAGACTATATCACAAAATGTCAGAAGCAATTGACTCTCATCTCGGATCTTCGCAAGAAAAGATCATCGCTCACCCAAGTAGTCTCAGAAGAAAACGGAAAATTGCATGAGCGCTGCAAGCAAATAAGCATGTTGCGTCGAGAATGGAACCAGAAGAGGCGAGTACTCCGCAGATCAAAGCGTGAACTATCATCCATCAAGCTTCATTTAGCACACACTGTCAATCTTCTGACTGCTGGTGGACTGTGTGGTTCTATGTGGTTATCATACAACCTCGGATATCTTGCCGCGTGATCTCGTATCTGATCAATGTGCATACAATGATGCCAAAATGTACACACTGTCGGTCAATGAATGTTTTGTCAGTGGTAGTCTAATGGTTGATTTTGTGCATTTGCTTTGGCCCACTGTAAGAAGCCAGTCGTCAATCGCCCAGGATTGTCCCAAACTCAATGCAATTTACGGTCAATTATATTTCAGATGCAAGATCGATCGTTTTTTGCATCGAAGCATCGGGTGAAACGATACGAATCGTACAGGAAGGAGACGTCAAACAGACCCTCCAACCACACGAGCAAACAGGGCGAATCTTCCCCAACTATGGATGAATTCGAAAATGACCTGCAGAGGTCATCGACGTTGCGAAGCATTCTCTCTCATGTTCAATCAATGCACGCAAAGTATGTTCAGTCGGCCCCTCAAGTGCTCGACATGTCTACCAAACATGTCTTCCGAAGATCAGCGTCCCATTTATTAGCAGAGCTTGCACAGTACAAGATACCAAGCCCTTCCATGCAAAGCGAGTCTGAGAAGCAACCCACCTACGACGAGCTTCTCGATGTGAATTTTTTTCCTCCACGTAGGCTGAGCGACGACCATTTTTTTGACCTACCGGATCTTCCACCGAACAATGGCTCGCTGCTTCTCGATGTTGAAAAAGCGTCGCTTGAAGAATGCAGCAGAGACCCCGAATTACCAGTTTCTCTCAACAGTGACGGCAAGCCCTGTAATCGAATTCGGGTGGATACAGAAACGTTGTTTCATCTGCTCTATTCTTTCCTTCCAGAAAACCCCCAGATTGAACCCTTTTCTCTTCCACTGCGCTGCGCAGATGGTTGCGGTGTCCACATTGGACATCCGATTAGACAAAGTAAGCTACGCACAGAGGTGGCTATGCGAGTGGCCTTCGAAAAGCTTCTCCGAAAGAAAAGAGCCTCGAGTGAGCGTGGTATCACTACTGACATGAAACTTGGCAAATGTATCGTTCAGGTTGATCGAACAGACGCACGCGAGTATATTCTTGTCAAATTGGAGCATTTGAATGTCAGCCGGGATGACTCCCCCGACAACCCGATAAACTTCACCTTCACTTCACTGAGCCACGAAGAGCTCTGCATCATGCGACTGGCATCGGAATGGTATCCAATTGTTCGCTGCGTCAGAATTCATGTTCGCACGCTGAGCGTTATTGCCGTGCAAACATTTCATAGCGATCCTGAAAACACAAATTCTTTTCAGTGTGTTTTCGGCGAAGACCCTCTTCCAGATGCGGGTCAGCGAAAATATTTGTACACATGTGTCCATGACCTTTTTACAGCCGTGGATGGGTGGACTCGAGAAATGAGAGCAGGACAGTACGTGCTTGACTTTGATCGTCAAGACTTTACACTTTATAAGCAGCTCACTCCGGGCTCTGTGAATGCAGAGGAATTGACGATCAGCAGACTCCTCGATCGCACACCTGCTCAAAGCATCCCCCGCCTACCAATTCACGGCAAAAGGGCGAAAATTGATCGTCCATGGTGGTCGTGGGGGGCAATGCCTTCCGCTGGTCAACCGACAAATCGCAAACGCCGGTCGAGGGAGAATACGGCGGAAGCGAATGGTGAGACATCTGCCTTTTCCACGCTTGTTTTCGTGAGAAGAAGAGGGAATAATCTTGATGTTCTCGGCCATGTACCAAGGGGTCATTAAATCTGTCAATGGATTTGGTTGCGCAGAGAGTCCACCAAGAGTGACACGTCATGCTTGCATGAGACTTCAATGCCTCTTCGGACAGCTTGAAAGCTAACGGTTCTGGAACACTCCAGACGCAACGTCGGCAAAGTCTATTTGTTTGTTTCCCTGTCCTCCAGAAAAGTGAGTCATATCACGAAGTAGACATAATTATCGCGTCTGTCTTCACTGATAATTCCTTTATGATCTGAGCTTCCTCTTTACCTATTCGGCTGACATTTTTTTACTATTATGGCATGCTTGACGCCCGGCAGACTTGTGAGGTCAACTGAACTCTTGAATTGATGCACGATGTTACCTATCGTCTATCGGCCGAGTAAGAAATGAGTATGCAGACTTCATGACATGTAAGGATTCAATCATTTTCCCAGCAGGAACCATCGAGGATTCTCGTCTCTGCCAATAATGTTTTTTTATGAAAGTGCAATTTGATTGAACAACATTTGATTGATTGTTCAATTTGCACGTGTCTTTCGACACGCATGTACATGCCCTCTGCTTCAAGCGTCATTCATGTGTGCTAATTACATCCCGCGTTTCGAGCAACAGAGAATTAGTTGATGTCACTCTCGTGTCACCATCGGGGAGGTCCGGGACCCCCATAGCAATATTCAGCGGTCTCCTGAACCTCCCTGCAGTAGGGTACTGGTCCAGACCCACCACGTAGAAATGGGCATCCTTCGGGTCGGCATTGAACGCATTGCACCCAAAACATATAATTCCGTCATAGCTACTGATAAGGATGCCAAATCGAGTTTACCCGTAAGTTTATTCCAATTCATCGAGAATTTACATACAGAAGAAGGCAGACATCTCAAATGGTCCTTCGAAACTATACTGTTCAACCTTAACAACTTTGCCCTCCTCTATTGTGACTCCTTGCCAAGCCCCAATGTCTTCGGCCTCATCGCCACAAGCTTCGCCTTTATCAATAATCCCATTTCCACCCATACCTGCTGCAAGAGAGAGCTAGTACTAGGATAAGGTTGCCATATCAATCTTGAGAGGATGCAACCCATTCTTCTATGAAGAATCTCCTCCACGCCTATTATCGTCATTTTTTCTTAACGTGAACTCCAAGTGTATTGTAGAGAGGCACAATTGCACTCTTCTGCTAGATTATAGTACGCTTGATGATCGTCAGAGCAGAAACAAGAATCGCAGCTACCCAGGTGGGATCACTCCGCTGTCATTCCCATCGAACTCACTGCTACTGCAAAGCGTTCCATTTTCCTTTTCCTCAGTGGTAAAGGAATGTGTACCGACCCGATGGATGGCCACCTCTCCGTGGTGGGTCGGACTACTACCCCGTCTTGGGGGAAGCCAGGAGCCACCCGATTCTACGGGGACCTGCCCTGGAGGCATCGGGTGACAACAAGAGCTTCAAGCATCCTCCACTGCCATGGCATTCTGGCGTCAGTGGCCAACACGAAACGATCGGGAAATAAAAAACTAAAAAAACAAGAAACTAAAAAATTAACAAACAAAATATCACAACACATTATTCCTCCGGCCTTCATTCTTTTACCCATACCTTTCGGACATACTCTCACATCATACCTACCTTACACGACGCACCTACCACCATGGTGCACGCGCATGCGTGCCGCAAGAGATATCAATCTCTCTCTTCTCCTTCTTCGGGCTGGGGACGTGCACCCGAATCCGGGGCCGGCCCTACGCATAGCCCAGTTTAACATACTAGGTTTTACGTCTGGTAGAAGGCTCAGCCTTTTGCACAAGGCCATTACTCACAACCTCGACGTCCTCCTTCTCCAGGAGTTGCACGTCACAGAAGACGAAGCCTCCCGACTCACATTAGACGGATATAAGTTCTTCGCGGTTTCTCGAAATGCGAGAGGCGGAGGAGTTGCAGTCCTCGTCAGAGATGTATTCCAAAGCTCTCTGGTCTCGCAATCAATCACCAGCGTGGTGGAACAAATCACCGCATGTGTAAAAGTCGGCGCACACCTGTGTTACTTTACCTCGGCGTACTTCCCTTCCGGGAACCGAGTGGGCTCCGCTACCGTCCATAGCCTTTCACAAGGTGCTTGGACCACCCACCTCATTGGCCTAGATTCCAACTGCCATCATGGGCGGTGGGACACCTACGCTGATGCCAATCCCGGTGGATCGCATATTGTCGACTTCTGCCCCGACGAAAGATATGCGATCCTGAACACCGGTGACCCGACCCGCCGCAGCTTAACCGTTCGCAAAGGGCGCCTCTCCGCGCCCGATGTCACTCTTGCTCGGGGTTGCACCACTCAAAGGTGGCAGTCCACACCCGACCCTGACAGCGATCATTTCCTGATCACGTTCAACTTCGTGATCGGTGACGACGTTCCCCTGGCACACCACGTCCCGAAGCGCTCCTTCTACTCTTGGGGCAAGGCCAATTGGCAGGAATTCAGCCGCCTTGTTGCGGCGGACTGTCGCACATTCCCCATGCGAGGAAACCCCCACCAGCAAGCGAAGTTTCTCTCACGGAGCATCGCAAAGGCCACTTCTAAAGCCGTCCCAAAAGGAGTTGTGCGCGTCCGACATTTCTGGTCGGCAGACTTAGAGGATGCCCAGAGCAAGTGCGAAGCCTTACAACTCCTTGATGATCCCTCAGATTGTCGCACCGGAGAACTGCCCTCTGTGACCGCCTCCCTGAAGAAGTCTTCAGCCGAGGCACGAGTTTTATCTTGTGCAAAATTTATCTTTTACAACTGTAAACCTTTTATAAGAACTGCATCAAACGTAGCGGCATCCCTTATTGGATGCGCCTCCCGATCCCTTAAGAAGAGAGCCAGGGATTGACACTTGAGCGGCACGTGCTGATGCGCTCTCAAAAAAAAAAGGAATGTGTGATGGAAATCCTATGTAAGGACATTTCCAAATCTATCGAAAACATTTATTTACATCTGGAAATCCAAACTTCCAAAAGAAGATTTTTCTTCCCTTGGAGTTATCTGCGTGCTGACCTGGCCAATTTTCAACTGATTGATCCAAGGGGAGTCGACGAAATACGATAACTGATGTTACGTGCAACAGTCGCAGAGCGTTTTCCGGCCTGCCGCATCTCCGTAGTTCCGGGTGGCGGTTGATGAGCAGCTGGATGGTATTCTCGTGGAGCTTGATGTCCAGTTCACTCGCACCGATATGCTGGTATTCTATCGCTCACCGAATAAAGATTTCACGGTTGTGCGTGATGCAACTTTGGGACGGTTGTTTCGCTTGCGATATTGCCTTATCAGCAGACGTCCTTTGGGCTATCCTACCCGAGTATGTCTCGCCAGCTGGTGTATTGCTGGAAATCTCACGAGAAATCACTGAGGATGTGACATGCAGCTCTCAAGCAATCTGCTTTTGCGTTTTACCTAACCAAAGACCGTGTTCGATTTGCTGAAAGCAGAGTTTTTCTCGGCATTTTTTGACAATTCGTTTCCAAAATTTCAAAATGAAATAACCAAAAACACTTTTGCTTAGAAAAAAAAGGAAACTTCCGCTATTGGAGAGTTAATGGTCTGTCATGTAGTTGCCGCTAAAAACACAATTTGAAGGATCTCCTATAATGATTTTCTTTCATGGGCCCCTTGAGGAAACACTCTATTCGAGAAGCACTTCTGACTAATGCAGAGATGCATAAAATCACTCAAACAAATCCCATTGCTTCTGCATCTTGCTGATTTGTTCAAGGAGCTCCTCGTGTGAAGATCGGATGTCTTTCCGCGTTTCGCTATTCTCCTTGGGTTCCTCAGAGTTTATGGTGGGTAAGTGATGGAGCATTTCCTGCAGAGAACTCTCGAGATCCGAAAACTTTTGCAGGAATATATTTGCATTTTCATCGACGACAGCATCGTGCTCGTCATGTCTGGTAGTGTTGTTAGTTTCTGGGGCTGGTGTCTTCGCTTCCGCAGATTCCTTTCTATCATTCTCTGTCAAACAATTTAGCTCCGTTTTCAATTCTGTCAGAAGTTTCTCCATTTCGTTTATCATAGACCCAATTTCATTCGATTCCTCGCTACCGCCTTTCGATGTACCCATACCGTCACCTGAGGTCGGCTGCTGCTGCTGCATAGACTTCACTCGCTTGTCTTCGGCATCTTGCTTTTTCACGCTTTCCTCATATTGTGCCAAAGCGCCAACAAGGATATCATCAATATCTTCGTCGGCCGTCATTTTACCGTAAGCAATTCACTCAACAGAATGGAGATGTAGGAAATACGCATACAACAAATTGTGAAATCTTGGGCAAGGAGGTGATACGACAATCAGAATGAAACCACCCGAGAATTGTTTTCTGCTTTGTGGAAAAAAGCTGCTCCGTTATCAGAAATAAAGCTATCGTAAATTTTCAAATAGTCGTCAAAGTAGTCAAATACTCGTGCACAAGCCTTCACATCTTAACATTGTAGGTACGCTAGAGAATCAAGGCCAATTGAAATAGAACGTGAATGGATAAAACAAATAGACTGAAACTACAACAGCTATCCTACCTGCCCATACATGCTCCCAAATCATTCAGGCACACTCGGCAATGAAAGCTTCTTTGCGCGTACTTCAAAGTGGCCTCTGGAAATTTCATTGGCATTGGCGAATGACACCATTTTCTCATCGCTAGAGAATGCGCAACTCTCCATGAGCGGATCGCACTTCATCTCCTCCATTGACGAATAGTTCATCAGCTTGAGAAAAACGTTCGTCGGAATTCGTTGATGACAGGTAAGTATTACATCGAGGACATGTTGGCGAATGAATATTCTGACTTGAATACCAGTCCATCCAAGCGACACGGCTAACCCGTCGTATGACGCAGTGTTCGACCATAATTCTTCGAGAGACATTTTCTCCAACAATTCATTGAGCCGCATGATCTCGTGGAGTTCTTTCTTTTCAAAAAGCTTCTCAGGGATAAGATACCAGCATGCCGAAAAAGCGTTTATTCTCATACCGAGAAGCACAGACTTGAGTGCAATCAGGCATATCGTATGGTAGTTCGCCTTCCCGGGAAAAAATTGGTAGAGCTTCAAAAGGGCTACATAGCTGTCAAGGTCGATGTCACTCCCAGTCTCTTGACGGACAATCTTCTCGACCTCAGGAATGGCATCGATTTCCAGATGCTTTGCCATTCGCAAAATGCGGGATCTTTCTTCGCTGTGCATCATTTCTATTTTGTAGAAGAATTGGATTTGCCGAAAAACTGTGTAAACATGCAAAGCCACTGAAAACATGCCAAGTCAGAGTTTACGTAACCGATGGGAGCATGTTTTCAACCAGATCTTGGTGGTTGTAAGACTATAGGAAATGCATATTGACGCACTATTTCCGACGAATAGACTGTTTCAAGGGGCGTCCCTTGAAAAAAATACTCTCTGTCGTTTTTCTTACGCACAGCTTGCCGAAGGTATTCCCAACTATTTTTCATTGTCTTCGCTTGAGGAAAAAAACATCTGCACTTTTTCATCATAGAGATCTGAAAGGGCGCTTGGCATCCAGTTCGGCTGATTGCACTTGTCGACCAATCTTGCGCGAACACCCTCCCTGAAATCGCTCGTCAGTTTCAAAAAGTTCTGGCTGAGCATGTAGTTGAGCTTGACATGATCGGCATAAGTCAACGTGACTCGTTCGTCTGTTGCCCTACGAAGCAATTCCCATGTCACCTTCATAGAAGTTGGTGAGTTCTGCAGCATTTTCATCATGATGGGATTCGTGAATTCTTGATTCGGATGGCCCGAGAGTGCATTCAATACGTCTTCCACGTTTTCTCGCTGGTGAAACACATCATGAAGCAGAGACATTTCGTTGTCAGTGGCAAAGTCAAACCGACCCTCCTCGATAGTCGATTCTGCGGAGTTTACCACTGACTGAAGGTCCTCGACTGCTTCTAACTGCTGCAGTGTGCTCATGAGAGTATCGAGTTTTCCCGAACTCACATAGTTCGTACCTAACCCGCATCGAACGACATCTGCTCCGGAAAGAGAGTTACCCGTGAGGGCCATGTAGTATCCTATGCATCGAGGCTTCAAGCGAGGAAGAAAATAGCTCGCACAGACATCGGGAAAGAACCCTATTCCACATTCTGGCATTGCCGCGGCTGTATTCTCGGTGCAGATTCGGTGTGATCCCTGAACAGCGTAGCCCAGACCACCCCCAATTGTAATGCCATTGAGAATCGAAACATGCGGGATTTTATGCACTGGCATCAGCTGATGTAAGAACTGATTCAGCCCATAGCATTCCCTGAAAAACTTCTGGGACACCCCCTTTGGACTATCACAAACGATACTCTTTACGTCCCCACCGGCTGAAAATACCTTTGGAGAACTTGAATCTACCACAATCACACAGTTGCCTTCCGATTGCCACTTCTTGTAAAAAGGTATGAGCCCTGTCACCATTCCCAGACTGAAGGCATTTAACGCACGCGGTCGATTCAAGGTCACGAATTTTGCTATCTTGAACTCCCGTATTAAGATGTTTCCGTTATCGACAGTATGGCTAGCGATCATTTTTGCCAATTATTCGGAAAATTTGCCAATCTTTAAAAAAAACTCCGATAGACGCTGTATGAAAGCTATATGTCAAATACCAGGCCCTTGTGCTTACTTTGCACTGTTCTCGACAATCCGTAATGCATCCTTTACTTGACTGATCTTTCCTTCTGTCATGCCTTCCTTTTCAACTATGAGCAGCGATTCAAGAGCTTTATAAACTAACTGACATGAAAAGGGAAGGTCATCTGCTTTCCTTTCCAATTCCAATGTAATCTTTGTGCGATATTTATCGTAAAAGAGGTCTGAAGCTTCCGGCATGTGTCGCGACGATGCAGCATCATTGGGAGAAACCTCCGCATCGCTTGTAAACTCCATAGGCCCTTCTTCACCAAGGAGACTATTTTCACAAGTGGCGAGCAATCCGTTCACAGCAGATGATTCGGTCTCATTGTCAGCGTATCTATCTGGGGTATAAAAGTCTTCAAGTTCCGAAAAAATCCCCATAGAGAAAAGAATTTTCTGCATTTTTTCTGCACGAGTTTCATTGCTTTCGAGAAGACACGATGAACACCGTATTCTTCGATGGGAATCCATCACCATATCAAAAACATCTTTGATTGAAGGTTTTCTACTAGACATGTCGATTCGGAATCATATTTTTGAGCAGGTTTTACATAAAGAATATAGTTTAAGATACCATTACCACGCAAAGTAGTGTCAAAATATCGCACCAAAACAGCTCAGTGTCCCTATAGCTTTGGATCACAACCAAATATCTTTCGATATTCCTCTGTATATACATCGTTTCGAAGCTTTTTCATCAGTGCTTTGTTTTTCCAAATTGCTTCAATGCGCTTGTCTCGTGCCAACTGGCGTCGACTCTCTTTAAATTGCAGGTCAAAGACATCATCCACGGGGTTACGCTGCTTACCATGTTTCACTGGCCCACTGTGGACATTAAACGCTTCTGCAAACTTTCTTGCCGACTCTTGGTTTTTTACTCGACCTTCCCTTCCCCGGCGAAGCTTTCGATGCTCTTTGGTCAATCCGTATCTACCCTTCCCATGACTTCTGGAGTTTGTCCCTCTTGCTTTCAGACTTTTACGAAATTCGTGCACAAGGTTGATTATTTCTTCCTCGGTGAAACTTTGTCTGCGTAGCTCTTCTTCATATTCGAGTATTATCCCTTCACGCTCTCGACGGTCTCGGTGTCGAATATTCGATTTGTCTTCTTGCATCACTTCATGCGACTCGTCCGCATTGCCTTCGTCAAATGATGGTCGAAGTCTGTCATCTACTCTTCGCTGATATGCGCGGTTGCGAGAAACATATCCATCGCCCGACACATTTCGCCCAACCATGATCTTTTGAATAAATAATTCGAAATTTTCGACAAAAAATATGTGCTATGAGTAATATGGCAGGAAACATTCACCACCCATCGTCCGATCAACGGAACATAGAAAGCTGGAGATCAGCTTCACTTTACCCGTAATGCCAATGCAGAAACACTATTCTGCCGTATGAATTTTCTCAGACAGTTATAGAACGATCCACCTAAAAGGCCAAAGATTAGACAACATGATCATTCGTTCAGTACACTCATTAAATTCGCGAATCTGCTATACACCAGAGGGGTCCGCCATTTGCACATAGCCGCGGATCAATTTCTTGTTGAATTTCTTATTCCGATCACTAATATACATCCCACCATCTAGTGAAATTTCACCTTCACGCTTCACTGCTCGAGAATTTCGTTTTCTCAGACCTTCCGTGGGTTCAGCACATGTCAGTGAATGGCCTTTCTTGAATTGTGAAAGATATCTTCGTACGTTCTTTTGGTATTCGTCTGAGCGATTTTCCTGCAGCCCCAAGTCATTTGTGGAAAACAAGTTGTCGTAGAAAAGCCTGTCCTCTTCATTCATACGTTTTATTCCCGACGCTATGAAACAACTTCTCGATATGGCTTCCTTGGAAATTCTGCTAGCCTTTGTAGGTATTTGCTCAGTGCATACGTGCTTCCCAGCAATAGTTTTCTGAATGAGATAGTTCTCTTTACACAGTTCAAGAGCTCGCGATTGAATTCGGGTCAAGCGGTCGTCTAAGCTTTCCGTCGTTTGTGGTTTATATTCCAACACTTCTTCGTGATGTTTCATTCTACCTGTACAAAAGAAGCCTCTCTATAATATTCAGCTTGTTTTCGCAAAAAAGGTTAAATCCTTACTATACGTAGCAAGAAGATTACTAATCCTCCATATCATCTGTCTCCCACTCAGTTCCGCTCGAGTGACCTTGTTCCTTCGAATCTTCATCGCCATTGTCAATCTTGACTTGATCATGCACAATAAATTCCTTACGATACTCGGCATCTCTTTCAATATCATCCATAAATTGCTCCATATCTTGCTCCTCTGAAAATTGTTTATCTGCTTCTTTTTTAAGGAAGTCAATTTTCCATCGCCTTTCCCTTCGTTTTGGAAGTCTTTTATGCACCAGCAGGACGTCTCCCCTACATTGTCCGCGGCTAACCATGACGTCGAAATCTTCATTGGTGGAATTCACCGAAGGCAAGAGATAACCCATCGCCGAATCGCCTGGCTTCAAAACGTTTCCCAGGTGGGTGTTGACTATCCATTCTCGGCCTTGTCCTATTTCGTCCTCCATGCAAATTGTTGCCTCTGCGAGTTGAAGCTTTCCGTTTACCACTCCTTTCCGTGCCACAATGTCAATGACGAAGAACTCGACGAGCTGCCGAGATGAAGCAATGGGCTTGAATGATTTTTTCCAATAGAGCGCTCCCATAATTTCTCCACTCTGAAGCGTAAAAGGATCAAGAAAAACTATATTCGCATTCACCTTATAGCACAACACTATGGGTCCGAGACCACCCATAGAGACAGAGATCTTCTTCGGAAGGAAAACTAAGTCTTCCCTGCATATTGGTGCAATTTCAGCACTAAATGTATGGTGAATCTCAGCAGTATTACTTTTCACATCCATCGTTACCAGCTGTAAGGCATCCCTCCTGTTTGTCGGCACCTTTGACTGGACAAACTCGAGAAATCGCAACCCATGCATACGATGCACGAAAAAGAAATCGATCCCATCTGGTTGAATCTGAATTTTTGTGCACTCCTGATGCATCTGGTGTTTCAGTATAAGCTGCTCGAGATACAGAAAGCTTCGTCGGTGACTTACCTTTTGTCGCAGTTGTACGACGGCACTCCATCGAGAGTTGCCAGTCGCTTCTTGTTCACACATCTCACACTGTTGGTTATGGATAACATACTCCACGACGAAGCTTTGCTCGACTTTCGCGCCTTCCTGGATTTCCTTCTCAATGGTGATCTTCACTTTGACCCTTCGCGAGTGGGGCTCTGTCCAAATAAAACATGCATCGACTATCTTCACCTTATTCAGACCGCGAACACGCTTGAGGCATAGCTCCATCAATTCTTTAGACTCAAGGGTCGCGTCCATCCAGTAACTTGGAGGTTGCAAAAACCTTTCGCAGCCACGGCAAAACGACAGCGTGTTGTCCCTTGAAATATCTGTAGTAATATCGACGTATGATTCAACGCATCGATCACACATGTTCGTGGGATTGCTCACAATAACAGCTCCACATGTGCAACATGCAATATTCGGGAGAGGATTCTCTGATGAACATTCCTGAATGATTGAAGCCATTGTACTTCTTGTAAAAATAATAAATGAAAATTGCACTTCTACGATACGCCATGGTTTCGATGGTATTCCATAGTTGCTTGAAAGCCAGTAATTTACACATCTCATTCTTACATGCCTCAACTGGAAGCAGCGGATGAACACTGCAGCGCAGTGTGATGGGTTCTACAATTCAAATAGTTAGAACATGGGTACTCTTCCATTTACTCATCGCACGTCTTGCAAAGCTACAGAAACGCTTGGAGTGAGCCAACATTGAACTGCTTCCTTTCAATATGCTTATCAGAAGAAGCGCTCAGTGAATCCTTTTTATCCTCACAGGCCTCGTTCACACTTTTTTCGGTCGGAACAGGATATCGGTATTCTTTAGCCTTGTTCTTCTTCTTACATCCGTGGATGTTTTTCGAAGCCTGCGCCGGAAGGCTTATTGAATCGTTTTCATCGAAAGTAGATCCCGCTACCAAAGACAACTTTGCGACAGAAACCTCATTTGTAGCTTCACTTTTCAGGTGTGACTTACGGGAACCACGGGAAGAATCACCCTTTGGTTTCACCTTTGTATCGTCAGCATGATTTTCATCTCGATACTTTTCAAGTAATGAAGGCTCCGAAATTGACAACGAATCAAATCGTGTGCCATCTTCGAGAATTTCATTGAGGTCGACCAGGAACTCTGAGTCTATTAAATTTACTCCACACGACTCAATGGGTTCAGTTGAACTTTTCCCTGCGAAATCTTCACCGGCTTTCAAACTGGTGACTTTCAAATCATCTACTAGATGTTCAGCACAATTTGCAGCAATTTCGTACATTTGCTCGATAGTGTAGAAGTGTTCTCCTTTCTTCATGGAATATTTACCCTTCAAAACAAGATACAATTACTTAGAAGCTTTGTATTGCTATTCACTCCTTGCACCTCCAGTAATGATCGCGAAACAGAACGTACCACAGTCAGTTACTTTCAGTGAGAAATGGAAAAATAAAGTGATGGGGCTATCTACTGCAGCTGTTCAATGCGACCTAATGTCTGACGTGCACTTCTTTTATGTTTGTTCGAGAATGCTTCGACAAATTGCACAATGTCCAAATTATCATCTAACAGACCCAATTTCCTTTTCACATGAGCGAGCGCTGCGTCTTCTTCATTGGTCCATGCAGACGCCGAGTCCCACTGACCTTCATCCTTTACTACATGCAGCGAATCCTCTTCACATGTCGAGCATTGCAGGTTGCAAGACCTCAGCAAGTCTTTTTTGGCATGAGATGCCAGGGTCGTTCCGTATCCAATACAATTGTAAGTAAATATGGGAACGCCTTCGACATGTGAGAGATTTTGATGGCATCGGAAGCGAAAATCTCGCAGACAGTTCTTCTTCTTTTTGTCTCCCCACGTTTCTTCCCGAATAGCAGTCAATAAAATATTTTCGTACCCTTGGTGTGAACGTGAAAAGAGTCCTGCATTATCTGCGGAATCACTATACTCGAGGCTCCAGAGCATGAGGTTGGGGTCGTGGTGAAAAAGCTGTTGCGTTTGTGGCAACTTTTGATCATGCACTATCAGTACAACGCGTGAAACAGCACCGCGCGGACGGATGCTCGATAAAACATTTTGAAAACGTTCTATTTCATCAAGCTCATGTTGCGGGTTGCAAGATATAGCTGTGCGTACAAACAGCAAAGGGGTATTTGATCTTAGAAGCATCTGGTAAAATTCCATACGCATAGTAAAATCCTCTTGGACATGGGGCTTTCGTATGTCAAAATGGGTGAAACACGTATGCTTCCCCCTGAAAAGAAGCCAAATCGAGACTGGATCGACTTCTGCTGGGGCGGGAAAGAAGCCGTCTAGCCTACCAGATGCTGTGAATTTTGTGACAGCGTCCATTGAGCAGCGTACGAATTCAAATGGGGAAAGCGGTTCACTATCATTGCGCAATCCAAGCTTGGCAATGGCCTGTGATGGTCCACACCATCCACCAAGTGAAATCAGGCGCATTTAATATATTTCCTGACAATTCATCGGTATACGCATACTATTGCCCAGAAAGGTGAAAGAGATGCGACAGAACGGAAATCAATCTTATGGATATTCGGCCTCTTTCTTCATTGTTTCAAGAGAACCAGACTTGAACTTTTTTGAACCAAAGTACTTATCCAACGTTACAGGGGCGTATGGCGCCAGAATTTGAGTTGATTCCATTCTTTTCTTTGTGAATCCCTTTTGGTCATCGTAAGTTTGAATGGATGCACATTCTTTCTTAACTTGATCAAAGTGCCGAGCAAAATCGGGCCGAATTTTATGCCATCCGAGGAAGTCATTTGACGAATGTAAAAGCCGCAACCCGTCTGCAAAACTCTTCGAAGGATTAATCCAATTCCATGCATCATTGTTAGATGTTAGCAGAGCGGGCATTCGAGAATGACACCATTTGACGTCATCGCAAGCGTTAGTTGTGAGGATAACACAGTGATCTGATCCATCCCAAATTCCCGCAAGCCAAGTCAGGGGTGGATCAGATGGGGTCGAACTATGTTTTTTGTAAAAATAAAATGGCTGCTTAGTACAATTTGTCTTTATCGGAGAGAACCATTCCATATACCCGGTAACGCAAATTATACATCGCCGACCAGCAAAGGTCTGAAAATACTTGCTTTTTGCTACTGTTTCTGAGCGAGCATTGATAACCAGATGTGAAAATTGAGCGTGTATTCCCCATTTCACGGTGGCTATTTCAATTTCCATTGGCTCTGATGTGACATTCGAAGAAACATCTTTTGCGTGTAGAACAGTGAGATAATCACCTGGGCGAATATTTGTCTCATATGGTGCGAAAGAAGCGCTATTCTTCCATGCTATTTCATTGTTCGGACAGTGCCCCACTTCGGTATCGGAAGCATTGGCATGCGAAGCGCCTTGTGGATGGAAGCTACGCAGGGCTCTCGCACTCCGAAATATCGAGTCCGCACCACAGTTGCAGGCCGCTCTACCACACATTCTGTCATTCTGTTGAACGAAAAAAAGAAGCCAATTAGAGTAAATGTATTTTCTCCTATATCTATTCCAAAGATCAACAATGGTCCAAGTTGCAGAGTCATTACAGTAAAATCTATTGCAGTCCCCATGGCATGTTTCCTCGTGGGCCCTCCGAAGGCGTTCTTTGACGCTCTAATTCCAAGTCTGGCAATGCAAAATCTTGCATTTCGTATTCTCTATCAAACGGTCCAGTTCGTGTTAAAACTTTGCGTTTGGACCAATTGTCGGTGTACACACCACTCTGAGGATAAGGTCCTTTCCAGGGTTGAAGTTTCGGTCTTGGACTGAAGTCGTGGTATTTTTCTCCAAATAGCTCGTTAGCTCCTTTGCGGTAATTGTATACGTGTTCAAAGTGGCATTTCTTGAACTCCCAGCCAGCTTGCTCTGACATGAGTCCATTGTGGGACACAATAATAATGTCGAATCCCCTATTTGGCTTTTCCACCGCGTACATTTCTCGGAATTCGTTGGCGTTCAGCTGTAAAGCATATTCGACTTCGTCTCTTGGAATCCAGATGGAGTGTGGTATCCAGCTGTGCATTAAAAGCGTGTTCATCCGACAGTCGATGATGGTCGTGGTTGGCTCTGGATACTTGATTAACTGCTTGATGTCTTCTATAAAAACTTGACGACATAGCATATGCTTCATGTGTGCCCATCGGCGTTGCTCAAATTCAAACTTGTGCCCGTCGAAATACCATGGCTGAAACTCTCGTGGGTGCCAGTTGAACCACTCACGGGGATTGATTTCGTTATCCAGCATAAAATGGTTGCGTGTCCTCCGATCACAGCCTCCCCTTAGAGGTGCAAATATCCGCATCCCCATTTGAACTGCATGTCAAAATCGAGAAAAGTAGGTAAAAATGACAACGTGGCAAAGTAAACCGCAGCGATAGAATTAAAAATCGTGTCTATAGAAGTACACTGATTATGCGATCGGCTAAAGAATTTTGAAACTGATCGAACAAACTCCTTATTTTCCACGTGGTTGTGTTCAATGAAGCGAAACATTTCCGAATGATTCACACAAAACTGGCGCACGAATCACATAGGAGATTCAAGTAAGGGACTTTTGCCTCTGCTTTTAGTCATTTCGATGGCGTCGCCTTTTAAAACCGTTTTTTCGCTGTAAAGTTTCATGAGAAACTGCGTTCAGAAATTTCAGAACTCCAACTGTGGCAACGTTACGGAGTTTTGTCTCATACTCCTCGTCCTCCACGTGATGTGGTAGTTTACGAAGATGAGGCTGCATCTGTAACTCCTGCCGAAGTTTGCGATTGAATTGACGCTCTTTGAGGTGCTCTTTCTCCTTTTTCGCTTGCTGCAGCGTATCTCTCGCTGTTGGCTTTGCTCGTTTTACTTTCTTTGCCCCACCAACGTCGGCGTCAATGTTGATTTCCTTTGAGGCTACTTTTTTTTCTTCCGGGATGCTGGCGAGGAAGCTCTGGTCATCCCTTAAAATACGCCTGATAACATTTGAGGTGTACTCTGACATTGCTGCAACTTTACTTCAAGGAGGAAAATACACAGATTTACGATAATGAGCAAATCAGTATACAGGCCCTACATAGCCCAGTGGTATACGAAATGAAGAAATACAGCATGTCGACTCGCTTTCCATCGGTTGAGAAAATCGACTTTGCATTGCTTAGTAGAAAAATATACACAATAACTTCCATTTGCGAGTTACTCCTTCCTCCAAAATTCCATGCTTACTTTCCGCCGTCGATGCTTAAGTGGCCGACGAAAGAAGGGTAACTTTCTAAAGATCTTCAGTTTGGTAATTCTCTCCAGCTCATCGATATTCACCACATAGTTCCAAATGTCTTTCGCGGCTACTGGTTTGTTTGGCACGTGAAACCCGATAGTCTCTCCAGTGGAGTATGAGTAAACAGCTAAGAAAAACGCTTTAGGAATACCGATTGAATTCACTTTCTTCGTCCTTTCGGCATCCCACACTGGCCCAACCACAACAGCATGCTTGCCCCGCAAAGTTATCCACTTCCGAATGTTTCCTTCTATCGATTTCCAGCCATTACGATTAAGCTCGGGATGTTGCAGACATATGTTGGAGAGAAGCATTGTTTGGTCATTACTTCGATGGGAAAAGTTAATGGTTCCACATGGGGCCATATGTCCTCGGTCATAGCCAGATAGCAGATAATCAGTAGGGCTGGCTTGATAGCACTTTGGCAATTCAGTGTCTACCATGAAGTTTACTCCCTCAATCGGTAAATTGACTCCAATGGAGCTGCGACAAGCGATGTACGAAACCCACAAAGGACTGCGATATAAGTAGCTATACCCAACTGCATATCCATCACGCTGTAGGACGACATCGGAACGACAGGACATACCGGCCTTCCAGTGCTTTCGAAAACGAGAAGAGTATATCCAAACATGTGTGATATGACGGTATGGCCATATGAACTGAGTAAATAGAGTTGACAGACAAATTCCAACCGTAACTCCACCGAGAAATTCAGCAATCCGGAATTCCTTTCCCCACGTACGAAATGCAGCGGATGTCTTTTGGGAAGCAATATGATAGTTGCGAATCACCCGTTCATGTAGCTTTGAACTTTTGTTTTCGAGTTTATTCTCCCATAAAGGCCACATGTTGAGGAAGATGAAGCTTTACGAGCTACATCTTATGAAATAACTGAGAAAGAGAGCAATGTACACTAAGACGTCGGTATACAAAAAAGTAGCAAGAAATGCTGTCATTCACATGTCAATGCTAGGGATTTCAAGTACATCACTCAGTAAATAGTTCGAAGATCGCAGGACTCGGTCTTTCCAATAGCTCGCTTGACTTAGCAAGCAGGGAAAATGTTTTCCCAATTCAATGTTACAATGTTGATCATCTTCTATGACGGCCACGCCTTGCCAGCCAATGGCATGGGATGCTGCAAAGTCGGTAAGCAAATGATCGCCAATGTATATCGGTGTTCCGGAAGTGACATTCTCAATGTAACTTGCATTTCCGCCCACAAATACTTCGCTCCCAGTGGCATCATGGTCAGCTGTTTTCTCGGACGAAATTGCATCCGATAATACTTTGGTTCCTAGATCACGCGATATGTTCAAAGAAGAGGTAGGGTTTTTTAGATCATGGAAAAAGTGCGGTTTTCGAGCATAGACGAAAGTACAGTCAAAATGTTTTATCCAACCAAAGTCGGATAACTCACATTTCATGGGCGATTCAGCTCCTTTTTCTTCGCTCGAGTTGACCAATGCATTCATCAAAAAGTGTGCATAGTCAAAGTGCGAATTCGTGCAGAGAAAAACCCCAATACCCCTGTCTCGGATATTTGCAATCATTTGTAACACATCTGGACGGAGTTTGACATACTTTTTGACATCCTTTTTAATATGGGGGAAGAAATTTCCAGAGTCAGATGAGAAATTCCTCCAGTCAAACGAATGCTGGAAGAAGGCCAGGTTGAATTTTTCAATAGCAGTATACTCGGTAAGCTGTGGACATACTGCACCATCCACTATTTCAATCAGAAGAAGAGACCCGAATAGTACCCCAAGAGTAAAAAATTCGGAGAAAACGAAATAATTCGCCGAGGGCTTTCCTCTCTCGAGTTCATTATGGTGTGTCCATACTCCACAAGGATACTTCGCTTCAATCTCAGATGAGGTCAGCAGACGCCTTCCGTGAAAGGCCGTACTGATTGCGCCGTCCGTTTTAAGAAAGAGAAGATCGCCTGTTTGGAAATCAAGGACAACGCCTCTCCGAAAAAATCCGAGATCGACGGGTACATTAATAAAAGTCTCTCCCGACAGTATTTGCTGTGAGCAAATATGCAGCTCGGGTACGACGGTAGTCAAGTAATCCCTATACCCTCGGTCAATCATACTTAAGAGTGGAGGGAGATGGTAGCTTATCAGTGTATGGTCCAGGTCAAACCCGACCCATCGCTTCTTCTGCGGCAGTGTGTGCATATAAGTTCATTATAGGAAATGGGTGTAATGTCGCAAAACGATGATTCCCCAACGCGTCTGATTGGATATGCTGAATTACGCGATTCAAATTATAGTCAAGTGAAAGTCACACCTAGCAGCAAGTAAAATCATTAAACGCAAGAAACTATTATCATCAATTAAACTTCTCGGAGAAATTTGTCGATTGCGACCATTTCCTGCCGAATAAAGCCCATTGCAGTGCGTAATGGCACGCTCGTGTATGGTTCAGCAAAGCCGGCATTCGGCCCGTATACAATCAGGTTACGCAAGGAAAGTCGAGTGTTTTCAAGGGTCTCCACATCTATACGCTCCCCGAGGTGAAATATATCAGAAGAATATTTCGTGATAATGCATGCGTCACATTCATCTGTAATGGTTTTTGCATCCTGCAGTGTAAGCTTCGCGGCATCGAGTTTTTCCATGAGTGAATCTTTAAGCAAGTGAATATCGTGAATACATTCCTCTTTGGCAGCCTGCGGTTTCCTGCACACTGCGTCATCTGTAGAGAGTCTCGATGCTATGACTGGTGAACGCATCTCAATCTCCTGTTCCACGGGCGGACTACCACAGATGAATGTGTGTGAGTTTCTTTCCTCTGTAGATGAGGCTGTTTCGGGTGGTGCGAGCAGAAGGTTCTCTACACATGCATTTTGCGAGACTTTTGGCTCAGATTTTTCATTCAGATTTGATAAAGGATCGCTGTGCGGAAGCACCTTGTTTTTTTCTTGGGTGGTTAATTCTTCAGTTTTGAAGTAGCAAGGCATGTAATCAAAGACACCAGGAGCCTGGTTGAAGCTTGCTTGCGGCGAATTTATGTTATTTTCGAAAAAGCTGAAAGCATCACTGTTTTTATTGCCCTCCTCAATAGGGAATAGCCCTCCATTTTCGTTAGTTGCAGATTCGCTCTCTGCGAGCGCATGATTTTTGAATTCTTCTTGTTTTTCTAAGAGCTTCGCATCGATAGGAGGCTCGAATTGATCCCCACTGCCGGTATGGTCTATTCGGAAGTCAATACCCAGCGTCGAGAAAAGAAAATTACTATCGACTCCCGTATCTGTCGTGGGTTCGCTCTCATTTTCGTTCAGCATGTGGAATAATCTATAATTTGACAAGAAACGTCATTACTACTGAGTTTCCATCGTATCATGGAGAAGTGTTTTTGTGTAATCTACAACAGAAAATGTGGGAATCATTAATACCTCAAGTGCGGCCGTTTATAATAAGGCCTTGTATAATCATGTGGTACCTTATGCATCTCCTTGATATCAAGTCGCTCTTCATCCTCCAACGTTATTTCATCTTCATTCCAATTCTTTCTTTGCTTCTCTTGAATATGCTCAAGATGATAGGATTTCTCGACAGCATCAATGGTCAGATTTGCTTCAAGAGTTCTTGATCTGGAGGCCATAATTTCTTCAATGGTCGATGACATTGAGATTTCAATTCCATTGTATAAGAATACAAGTTGAGACATCTCAAGCCACTTGGCTTCGCAGGTGGCAATCATCCTATGATAAACGTGCTCCATCGTAGCGTGTATGGGCACAGTGATTATCTGATAATGGAGACGTCTTTCCCAGCCACTTAAAACCCAGATCATGGTAGAGAATCGAATGCGTACATCGATTTCTCTCCGGTTCTGTTGGGGATCATCGATAACCGCGCGCCAGTACTGTCTGTCGGTTTCCGGAAGGATTTCGCGACGTGGATACCTGTTGTAGTAACAGAGCACATTTCCCGGAGAAGCAGCTTTTATTCCGCCAGGGTAAGTTCTGGAAGCCTTGCGGGAAAATTCTGTCTGATACATCAGCTTTCGGTACCATCCGAGGGATTCCTCCCTAAGCAGTAGTTTTTCACAGCTTCTGAGCACGGTGAATTGGTCTCTTTAAGATACAATAGTTCTATTGTGAAGTATGCAGACAAATAATTTATAAGCTAAATCGGAAAAACAACAAACGTGTGCCCAAAATATTGTCTTGGCCAATTACAACGATTCCAGATAAAGATCTGCGTTCATCATTTTCACTTCCTCCCTATCTTTCAGCATTTCTGCATGGGCTTCACTGATTTCCATTCCACCAAATCTAGTGAAGTCAACGTCGAAGTTAGGTTCAGGAAACGCAACAAAGTTAATCCCGTAGTGGCGAAACAAATCGATCGAGGGGCTATCTTCAGCAAGATTCCAAAGTTCGGCGGCGAAAGCCACTCGCTCCTCCAAACTATAAGAACTGCTTACCTGAACCTCGAATTTGCTTCGGACAATAACAGAACGGCCTATATTATTAGTGGCTAGAATTTCAGTATTACTTGGAGAGGGAACAGGATGCACGTTATTGAGCAGTGGCCCCTGTGACCGCTTCTTCTCCATGTTACGAATGATGCTCAGGGATACATTTCGGCGAGGCAAGCTCAACAGTTCTGAGATTCCGTCCTTGAGTGCTACCCTGTGATTTACAAGATAGCTGTAAAGTATCGATGAACCGAGAGTAAGAAGCGCATGCTGAGGTCTGTCAGTGATATGGGGAGATAAAGCGAGCGCCTGCATAGTCTTGATTCGGTGTTGCGGTTCGGCATTTGGTAGCCTTTTGTTGTGCAGCACGCCTTTCGGGACAAAATCATCGGGTATACTATGGTAATACTTTGTAAGCCGGGTACTTCTCATCCCTCCGTCTGCTTAGGTCGACATATAATCTAAATCAAAGAGACATTTTGAGGGAAATTGAGTCTTTATACGAGAATCGATCTCTCATATCAGCAACTTTTTGATCAGTTCAACAATGACTCTTGTCAACTCGGCTCGTTTGATCTCACCTAAACATAAAAAGCTATGACCAGATTGAGTAAGGTGCAATTTCTTGTGTTTTTTTCTTTTCGGTGCACGAATTCCCGGAGATTTCATTCCGAAACCCTGCAGTTGCACTATTTGATTGTTTAAGTGTAGACTTCGATTCTTTAGCTCTCTTTGGAAGTTCTTTTGGTGAGCTTGTTGGTAATACAATGCTCGAACGAATCGCGCTCCTTCCATCGCGCTTTTTCAACCAAATGTTCTCAGCATGCAATACTTTGATGAGATCCCCTTGTGAAGTATGAACATCAGACATGATTGACCTGAAAAAAATTGACGCAAAGTAGACTCTAGTCAGTTCTAAAGCTATCATACACATTGTAAAAACCTGAAGTTTTCGTGGACCGCAATGTTTTTTGCCTTGAAATGTGGTCCACATACTAATCCAAGAAGTGCACTTTTGCCGGGCATCGGTTTCCTACCTTGCACCGGCAATAGGGACACAAAGGGCCATGCATATAATATATCTAGTCGTCTGTGAGAAGTCCTGAAAACTTGTCAATAGATCCAACGATTTCGGGATGATACTGCACATCTACGATGCGAACGATACTTACCTGATTTTGTGCATTTTGCCATTGTATGTTCTTCCTCTTATGTCGATCTAGATAATATATAACATTATGAGACTTCTTGTGTTCTTCCACAATAGCGGTAATCCTGACTTTGTCTAAGAAAGGCCTACCGATCGCAGTAAACCTCTCCCCGCCAACCATGAGACATTTCTTAAAGGATACTTCTTGTCCGATAGATGCTGATAATCGAGGGAGCATTATGACGTCGTTCGGGGCCATTTTATATTGCTCGGCGCCGTACAGAACAACAGCGAAAAGGCTTTTTGTCGACTCGACGAGGGCATTTGGGTGTACGATTTCCCTATTGACCTGTTGAGCACGAACAGGCGGGTTTGCGCTGCTGAAGAATCTGCATGCAGGCGCCCTCAAATGACAGCTTCCGCTACTTTTTTGCAGGAACACATACATTATTAAGTAGCAATCCAATACAAGCAATCGAGTTTTCTAGAATAACATGTTTAAGTAGCCTTAAAAGGGCATATACTCTACGAGGAACAACCACTGTAGTATGTGTGTACCATGTGAATACAAGACTCCTGGATTCCTTGTTGAATATCGTATCCCTCTCCTTGACCCAGAATCTTGGACCCACAAAGAAAATCAATTCTAACAAGCTGTTCCCCTTTACCGGAATTGTCTCCAGCGAAGTCTCCACCTTCGCTTTTCTTACGATAGGTGTAATATCTCTCTTTGAAACCAGTCTTTCCATTCTTCAGGAAAACCGGAACATCTGGGGAATACTTAAGAATGATCTGGGCCTCCTTGAACGCATTACTAGGGTTAATGCTGCGCAGAATAATTGCAGGAAGATCAGGGGACAGACACTTTCTCCGTTCAAAAATTGAATCAGTAGGTTGTACTGCAGACTTCCATCCACCAGATGAATTCAAGACATCTCTCAACACAAGTTTCTTGCTTTCCATCGGATCTAGCTCTTTATTTCTGGAATTTTCTGTTAAGGGCTTGAAGAGAAGTTCTTGCAGTACCAATCCAGCGTACGTTTCTCCCCGAGTTTTGCAAAAGTAAGCAAGCCAAGCATGGAAGTGCGTTCGCAACCACTCCATTGTCGGTAATAAATCTTCTTTTTTTACCGGGATCCTTCTTTGGATTTGGGAGTTAATGAATCTCAGAACTTTTTTATGCTGTACAATATTTTCACTCATATTGCCCATTTGAACATTGTCGTAGTTCATTCGAATTAGTCTCTGGTAGTGTTGGCGTTGGATGTGAAGAATGTTTAGCTCCCTCCAAAGACTAGCCTCAGTAGATAATTCAAATGCATCGATCATCCGTATTTTAGCTGCCACAAAGGCAATTGGCTCTATGCCGCATACCAGTGCAAGTATTTCCTGCGAGTGCACACTTCGAATTCTAGGATAGCTCTGATATAGATATTTAAGAAGCCTATATTCGGCAAAACTTTTCCCACTAAGCACCATATGACCTGGAGGTGAACATTGGGCATGTGTCTTAGATAAGGCGTGATATATTGATTCGGCAATGCTATTCGGAAAAGAAACAGGAGAAGACAACTCCGGCGCCACGTGTTGGCATCTTGCTGGGAAAGTCTTTTGCTCAGCTATGTTTGCACAATACTCGTATATTGACGCGAGTGAGCGTTTCTTTGAAGGTTTATTCTTTTTTATACTCGAGTGCCTATCGCCCTCTTTTTTCATATGATGCACAGATATCTGGGCATCGAGCCAGGGTACCCCTTTAGTATGGCGGCGAGATCCTGCAAAATCTCGTATTGGAGGAAGAACTGTCTTCTTGTGTCTATAACTCGGCCTGTAACTTATTCGCTTATTTCTTGCCCATTCCTCAGATAAGCATAAGAGCGTCCTAGTACGCAGAAAACTACTCATTATAAAAATAAACAGACAAGATCAATATATCAGAAGAGATACTTGCGTGCAAAGTGCTCTCGATACTGCGTGAGAAAAGAATTTTGTATTTCGATGCATTCCAGTTGATAGCCATTGCAGGCACTTATATTTTCCATAAGAAATTGTACATTTTGCTAATCGTACTATAAGTATTGTATATATAAAGCACATAGCATGAATAGGCTAGATCAAGAGGCACAACGCTTTGATCACAGGAAGTTTAGCTTGTACAAATATGAGATGGAAGGGGTATCTTCTTATGTGGATTTAATTATGAATGATGAAATAGACAAATTAGTGGAGGCATTCTTGGCTAGGCTTTACATTTTTCAACGAAGGCTCTACAAAAATTCACCACGCAAGCTTTGCGCTCAGCGAAGATACGTCATGGGGCTTAGGCAAGCTAGAAAGTGTCTAAAAATCGGAACTTGTCAACTACTGCTATTGTCACCTGATATTGACGAAATTTACTCGTCCTTAGTAGAAGAACTCAAGCAACAATGTCGTGAGATCAAGGTCCCATATTTATACTCTTTGTCAAAGAGTGGATATAAGCGTGTGCTTCACCTTTCGGGCTCACCTGTGAGTGCAGTTACGATTACTAGCCAAGATGGGGCTAACGATTTGTGTCTCGAAATACTGCGAGCAGCTAGCCATGAGAATTAAGCAAACAGGCGACGCGTGGGAGGAGGGTTTTCGTGTCATTGCCACCAAGCGCAGACTATTGTATTGTAGACTTGGTAAGGCCAGCCTATCAACCGATCGAAATATGCACAGCATAGCATTATCACTTTCTGGGTTGCTCTCTATTAGCTTTTCAGATATTTGTGGCACTTGTAAAAGTAATGTCTGATACTCCATACATTCATTGAAATGCAGCTTCGAATCCAACCTCTTAGGTATTGCCCTCTCTCGCGGGGTAAAAGGAACGATCCTTTGCTTATACAATTTCACCGGGGCTATACTTCTGTCACAGAGATCACCCAGTTTCTCTACGAAAAGGGAGTAGATTTTCACCAATGCAGAGACGCTGCATCTCTTCGGAACCTTTATAGAGAAGTGAAGGAAGATTGTCTTCAAAAAACCAAATTTTCGACGATTTCACCCGAAACGACGGCTATCGACACAGCGATGATTCCAGATCCGCATCCTGGAATGGATCGTCATGGTATTGACCCATATGAACTTGTGGGAGAAGTAAAAATACGCATGTGTAGGATTTATCGCCTAGACAATAAACAAATGGATCTTTTATTGAATGGTAAAGTGCTCGACGACAATAAAAGAATATGTGAGTACCCACAGACTAAGACATTTGAACTAACTCTGCGGAGCAAATCCTCGGCGTGAAACCCCATTTTGAAGAGACATCTTATTTGTTTGTAGTTAAATGGAGTGGCAGTTTGATTCTCCAGAGTATTACTGCACTGCAGGTCCCATTACTTTCCATTCTCCTTCTACCCAATATAAGCCTGTAGCGCTGGTTACCATTATACTACTATTAGTATCTAACTGAAAGGATGATTCATAGTCTTTCTGAAAGCCGTGATAACACCAATTGTACTATCACATGTGAAGAAAATTCTGTACATCCGAGCTCAGCAGGCTTGCCCTTAATACTTTCCAATGAAGTTAGAGCGACCAATGAGGATACAGAATCTATACATACACGAATCAGGTGGCATCATTCAGTGAAGGATTTCAAAAACCAAAAAACATCCAAGAAATGCTGCGTTTTTCATAGGCAAAAACAGTTTGATGAGAGCAGTAGTGAAGAGGACGAGCTGGTAGATGAGCATGCCAAATGTAGCAAGGAAGGTTGTTACTGTAATACCAGGTTCACTTGAAGGTCGCATCAGTGGGAAATAGAGCTTGTTTCGACAAGTTATCTCGAGTATCAAGTCTCAGCTCATGTGTAAAGTTTGCAATTCCGTGTCTTGCATGAATTAGGACATATTAGCCACATCTCTCTCACATGAGTGAGTGAAGCAAATCTGGCATAGCATGTGTTTGTGAAGAAACTTTTGTATTGCTGTTTCCTATTATCGTACAAGAATGAGCTCACCACCAAATGAAACAGTGAACGCAATCACCCAAAATAGAGTAGATGGCACTGATAATTCGAGATTTCGACCAGTAGGTGCACGTTATAAATGTGCAAATTGTAACAAGCTAGTCACTCTTCGACTTACTGATATGATCATCTGTCCTTATTGCCAAGGTAGAATCTTCTTAAAACCTCGTGGCACACCCACCGTATATTCAACGAACTGAGACGTGGGTTGTGATAAGAAGTGCATGTCTAATAGTAGATTCTTAATCTATGTGACGTAAGATTCCACTCATACGTTGCCCCTTTGAATTTCGTCTATTCGACGATAGTGGATGTAGGTTATTTTTCAATTGGAAAACTTGTTTGTATATGCATCAATGAGGTGGAGCTTCTTCTCCCTGTTGTTTTGATGGTGACATAACAATCTGCTCTTGTGCAACTAAGAGTTTCGGGACCTCTATGTAAGATGATCACTGGAAGTTTCAACTTCTATTTTTCAATCACATGCATGTAAACTGATTTTGTTGTTCCAGCACCTCTGTTGAAAAGGTGACTATCATAAAATCCATTCGCTTTTCGATGAATTCCTCTCTGTTTTTCTATTCCTGTCTTGATAAAGCCCTAGTTACATACATGAGTTCATCTTCACTCGCTAATCAGAACAATACTGGAAGGGAAGTTTTGTCTGGCGCTGACATGGATGAGTTTTTGTCAGCATTTTCCCATTTCATGAAATCGAGGTTAGAGAACAAGGACTACATTGAGCAAATATCGAGCTCATCGGACGCCTCTATTGCATGCTTCAAGCATGAAGAATCGATAAGTGTCTGCAGTGATCGAGGTTCCTCGCGGCTAGAACAGGAACTCGGGCCAATTTCACCGATTCAACCATACTGTATGCACAAATTCGACGGGCAATCCTCATCTACTTTTGTTTTAGCATCGATTGGTTCGCTGATTCGGGTGGTCGATGACCACATTTACATTTACGACATATTCGGCACAGGTAATGATAATGTGATAGTCAAGAAATGGAGAGATTCCAACAGTCAAAAAAACCAGATTCCCATTCAACAAAACCTTAGTTCAGATAGAATCGTCACCGCTGCTAGCGTAGTACTATCTTCGAGTGATCTTGTCAAAGTAGGTACAGAGGAAATACAACATGTGATTTTATTTTTTACGGCCATGGGAAAGCTTTTGGTCTATCAGCTTCGTCGCCATGGCAGTTCGACCTTGACTTTGGACATGCCAAACGTGATTATCCAGCAAAGAATCCTAGGAAGAAACGCCTGTCAGGTGCGCAATGACACTTTACAATTACCTTCAAGTTCCCCCAAAACCTGCCTTTTCGAACGCAAAATGGTTGATAATGAACGCTTTGCTGCGTTCTCTGATTTATGGGGCGGAGACTTTCGCAAACGTTTGTTCGCGGTCCCATCGAAAAGCTCCTTTCTCCGCGGATGCAACATGGTGGACGAAGTCTGTATCACTGAGATGGCGCGCAATGCCATGTCTAGAGCACAAAATCAGGTGGCGAGTGCGCTTGGAAATGTGTTTTCGCTTGGAGATTCCCTGCGAGGGGCTAATCAAGCGAGTTCTATTTCCCTGGGGCTGCAGCAGGGAGAGTACATTTGCAAAGTAGTTCAACATTTACCAACACGTGCAGTTATTGTACTCACAAAGAAAACACAGCTTCCCGAGATAGCCCATGAAGAATCACAGAGTCAGCTATGTCAACTATTCATCAAAACAGTCGATGAAAACAGTGCGTCCCCACACACTGAGGTAAATCTTTCACGGCTCGACCTTCACGAATGGTCGTTCTTCGATTCAGCCTGGTATTTGTTCTGTCAAGCAAGGAAAGAGTTTCGGAAAGCAACAGAGCGGGTTGTTTGTACAATGACAGGTGAGGCCCCTTCTAAACGCCAAAAATTGGTGGAGGGAAAGGAGGATTGCTTTAAAAAAGAACCGGAGGAAACAACCTGTTCCCCTGCCTTCTGGCCGCCTAATAGATCGTCTCTTACACCAATTTTTCCCACGCTTACAAGCAGCTGTGCCACTTCTGGTATACCAGCGAAGAGCTTAGGGGTTTCTCACATCGTCGATATAGATATCGACAGTGTCAGGGACTATTTGTTTGTCTTGAGCGGTAATTTGGTTACCATTTACGAAATTCTCAACGCGGGGTGGCGTGAGCCAACAAGCAAACTGTGGACCGATACTGAAAGCAATGAATCACTCCGATTTCGCAGAGTTGTTTCTATTGATCATCGTCACAAGGTGGAATCGTTACATGCTCAGTATGATTTAACGAACTCAGGGGACCTCATATCTATTTCAGCGGCCGCCGTTGAGCCAATGGTTCCACATAGATCAGATGATGTCATATCCTTACATCCCGAAGCGAACATTGAAAAATTGTTTACTGTGAGAACAAAAAACGCAGAATACTTTTATGGCTTTTATATTGCTATGGAAGGAACCATCTCCGAGTTCAGCACCATGCCGAATTTGGAGAGTTTCAGCATAGTATTATACAAGGTATATAAACTGAAGCAGGAAATGAGTGTGCCCTTTCAAGATAAAGACGAGAAGTTTGATTTAGCAGCCCCTATAGCAGAGCCTTTACTGACAACTACTAGCAACGTACTCTCTTTGAATGCCGTAAATGAGTCAAGACTACTACCTTGCGCTACCACATGCACAATGGTGCCCGGGGAAGCATTAAGTGAGGATTCGACTCTGCCACAAGAAAGCATTCTGGAGAGCTTGGCCTCAGTAAACCTATTTTCTTCGGAGTCACGGGGTGCATTGCGGCACCATTGTTCATTCTTCGGCGAAGTTGAAAGGCTTCCGTACAATCTTCTTTTAAAAGATGAGGAGGCATACTTTGGCCAAATTCGTCTGGCCAGCCCTTTCAGTCGAGCCATCAAAAGCTATACACCCGCGGAAGATAATACAATAGCAGAATTTCATGCATATATCGCAGAAATAGTTCACATTCTGGAGAACACTCAAGACCTTGGTCAAAAGAAAACGAGCTCTTCCATTAGCGAGCTCGACCATTTTAATCTCAAGCTTCTTCGACTGTACATTCTCGATGATATGTTGGCTATGAACTCTTTTCAAAACAATCAGGTCCAGAATTTACCACTCGAAACGTTATATAAAGTTTTCAGCTTTCAGAAAAAGTTATACTGCGCATCTTTCTTATCGGCGAGCGCTTCTGTTGACGTTTTCCAGCTTGATGGGTATTTTCGCCAGGGTTTCTCAGGAGACACAAAGAAAGAGCACCCTAGCAAGGTCAACACGCCATGGACTAAGGATTTTACCGTTCATGCAACCGATTCTACCCTGAGTATGCCAGTACCAGCATTTCTGAGATGCGTTTTTTCATGCCTCATGGATATTCTGGGCCCCTTGCTGCATCTTCGACTTTTTCATTTCGGGGTTATTGGTCATACCCAGGGCGGTATTTCACATGTCTTCAACGATGAGCAATTCGAAGCCGAAGCCTTGTCTACACTTGCAAGTAATGAAATCAATGGCATACAGACAAAACTTCGGAAATTTGAAGTTTTTGTCGAAGGATTGGCGAATCGGTCTTGCGAGCAGGAGGGTATATCAAACGGCGCTAAGGTACGGAAAATCAGCGAAACATTTCTGTATGTTTATATTCCCCGCCTCACCTCACTTACGCAAGTAACCCGACTTGACATCTCAACCATTCTCTCTTGGGTGTTGCGGAGGCTTGTAATGTATGTGCAGCGCAGCATACAGATATTACGTTTCGTTCAACTCATTTATGCGAATGTCAGGGCTTCTTACAAAGTACAATTATTTGACGTCAATAACTCCCAGTCAAAAACGTTGCTTGTTTTACGACTCGTGAATTTTTGGCAAATTTACTGGAGTGCACTAGCTCAAAGACAACAATCTAAAGAAAGTGGCAAGTCGGCTCCATGGGATGGACGAAGAAAAATTCACGCCTCCAGTTCACTATACAAAATGACATTCGGTTCCCTTTTCGTCGGAAATGTTAATGAGGATATGGCACTCAGCGAGCACGGCTATGAAGCGAGTGAGTTTTTGTGCACATTCGCTCGGTCGATTTTCTCATTCTTATCTACAGCTACTCTTCTTGAGCTTGAGATTTACCCAGGGCTTGGCGTTACATTTAAAGGATCTTTGCGGTTAGTAAAGCAAAAGGCACATGATTTTGCATCTCAGCTGAAATCGTTTAATTTACTTTTTACCAAAGCGCAGCTAGTTGAACTCAGCATTCTCGCAAAGTCTAAGGAGATTCGGGAGGCAAAGCTGCAACTCCTCTTCAATCCATCAGACGCCATGGGAAACTCAGTCAAGCAATTGGAGAATGAACTACGCAGTTTATGTGCTGACTTGGCGCAGAGCAAAAGTACAAACCAGAATTCCGATGTGATGATCTCAGTCATTTACCATTTCGGCATCATATCTCGATTGAATGACCGCTTGGCGGCAGACTCAACTTGCGTCAGCTTACTAAAGTATCCGATGCTCAACTACTATAATCTCTGGGTTTTTGTATGGATGGAACAATTTAAGCAGAATCATAAAAACAGTCTGAGCATTTCCACCGGAGAAAACTCCAGCAGCACAGTTTTACGTTGTGCCGAGCCTCTTTGGCATCAGATGACGGAACGTATTTTATTTGATATCTCATTGCACGTGGGTCTGCCTATCCAGAAATTAAACAAAACAAACCTCGATGGAGGCCCGACTGACGGCGCGGTACCGTCCGCTGTAACAATAGATGACCTCTGCTTCCATGCACTCGTGAAAACTCACTTTCCAGTGTTAGACAGTAAACCATCCCTACAGACAAGAAGCTTCCAGCTCTCCGATGAGATTCGGCACGCCTTGAGTGAGCTATTTGGCGTAAGCGGGATATCACATCCCTCGACATTGGTCTTCTTTAAGCGGATGCTCAAATGGGCAGCAGATGATGTAATGCTCGCATACCTTTCTCAGTACGATCACAATCAGGCCTTCTTTGAGATCATATCCCAGCTTAAGGCGACTGTTTTCAGCCATATATTTCACGGAATTCAGAAAGCTAGCGCAGTGAACAAGCAACTACTCATGAACGAATGCGAACAATTTTTGCAGGCCAATCAAGATTCATTGTGTGACGTGCTTGTGAACTTCTATCAAACGTTTGAAAATTTCCACCCGCTTCGGGTGGATAGACAGATTCACGCTCTTCTCACAGGAGCCCGTCGAAATCCCAGTGTCTCCGGAGAACAGGTAGCGCACTTTGTACAGTTTATCGAGAAATATTCTCCAACACCCTTACTGACATGTGCACTCGACCAATCCTACAGAGAGAAACTTGCGGAGCTCACGAACGAAAGCTTGATGTTGTCATATCGTTCGTCGTTGCTTGAAAAGGCCAAATGTATAATTTCGGACGCACAACTGCCCCAAGGCCAGGTTATGCATGGTAATATCGGCGAGTTATGCACGATAACACGAATTCAACTCCGCTTATGGGAGCTCATTCATAGGATACTGAGTGGCTTCACAGGCACTACTACTCAAGGTCAGCTCATCGCACGGAAAACAATACGGTGGAACAACGTGGAATACGAGCTCAAAAGATTTTTACTTGATGTTTTCTATGTACTTGCGCGCATATCCGTCTTCTCTGAACCTTGCGAATATGACAGCATGTCTCTGATGGGTATCACATACAATACCCCACTTGTGAACAGTAATTTCCTTGGTCTCCTGTTTCTCCTTTCGGATGCTCTCATGGGACTCGATGGAGAGCTTGTGCTGTTGCGCATGCTGGCAGAATTTGACCCTTTCTGCGACAAACTATCAAAGTATGATTATTGGATTCGATGCAGATGCGAAGACCGCTTAGCAGTGAACCGACTGATAGCATCATGGACCACTAGCTATTTGCTTGGATCAACTTCATTGGAAGACGCTTCGGCCTGGCATGCTGAATTCATCAACGTTGTTTCTCGCAAGGGAGAGCTTCTAATGCACGAATTTCACAGAACAAAACTATTCAAACAAATAGCTATCCATACAATTTTGGTACTGGAGACTCACGTAAAGATGCATAGTGAATGTGACGAAACTATGGTTAGCACAGTACCATTTCGTCTGTGCTGTCGTGCCGAAAATTCACCCGAGTCGCACTCAAGAGATAAATTTCCCCCACAGCTGATATTCGCCTGCTACGTCCAGTTAATGCAACTCAAAGTCAAATTACCACTAATGAGCCTCGCAGATGATTGTATTCTTGAGGGGGTATGTCCATGGGAGAAAATTGATGAATGTCAAAGTTTACTCCCACTTTGCCAAAAAGAGAAGCTGCTCTTTGGACTTATTTCGACGCTGTTTATCTGGTATCTTCAAGAGATACGAGATGTTTACAATATGAAAACAGAGTGCATAACCGAGAAACTCAAGGCTTGTCACAATTTATATGAAGATTTCAAGGAGCATGCGGGTGACATGTGCAGTAAAACAATGGGTGCAGTGGAAATTATCTTAAACAGGATGGATTCAATGCTCACCACGTATTTTTGAAAATAAAACGCAATGCAAATGCGTGTGAAACACTGAAAATCGTGCAGTGCTTTATGAAAAAACGTGTTTCTTTCAATTATGCATTGTGTTATTACCATATTTAACTGAATGTCAATGAAGTTTATTTGAGTACATTGGAGAGAAAAAAGTTGACACGGGTGCTGGTGAATGCTAAAGTATGAATCGTATGCCTTTGCACTTGCCGTATGGCAAGATGAGAAAGTCGGAAGTGACGAATGTACCGTTGCGTGCATGTGAACCAAAAGACTTTGACGCACATTTTGCAGATACCTCTTCCGAGAACTTGGATCTTGGTTCATCTGTCAATGGACAAGATCACGGTCATAGTGTCGATGGGGAAGAAGGGTGTCTGACATGCATTCGAAAAGAGAATAGCATAGCAACTGCGAAACAGGAAAAATTTCTCTCCTTTTTAGAAGAATTACTGCAAGACCATTTTCATTACCCAAGCTTCCGTGACGGGCAAGCTCGGACGATCATATCGATCCTCGAGTATCAAAATACGATATCGATCATTCCCACAGGTGCCGGCAAGTCTCTCTGTTTTCAACTCCCTTTAATTGCAATGCGAGCATTCTATAGGATCAACGCGTTCTGCATTGTTGTGTCACCTTTGGTTGCCATTATGCAAGACCAGTGCAGCTCGCTGCCGAGTCCGCTCAAAGGGATTGTTCTCTCTCGCTCAAGTATTTCCCCATCTGTACTTGGGAGCCGAATAACGCAAGGTAGTATATCAGTCGTTTTCATCTCACCCGAGCGTCTGTGGAAAGACGACGAGTTAGTTTATGCTTTTCAAAAGGTAAATCATTTGTTGGCATATGTGGTGCTTGACGAAGCGCATTGCATGAGCCAATGGGGACACGACTTTCGCCCTTCCTTTCAAGAAATCCCGAATAGAATATCGATGATTCAATCGACAACCGGTCGGTGTCGCCATAATAAAACGCAGTGGGTGGCACTCACAGCGACGGCCACCAATGATGTATTGCAAGAACTGCAGATGCTCATTCCCGCTGGAAATTTGATAAAATGCCAAACGGCACGCGCAAATTTGAATCTCCGAGCACACTGCGTGTTTGGAACGGAAGTCAACGCGGCTTCTGCTATGACTTTTCATGATAAGACATCGACCAACGTGCTTTTCCATACTATTCTGCACATGGTGATTGATATTCTGAAAGATGATCCCTCATTTCCAATTATAGTGTACGTGAATACACATAGTCGGGCCGAGGAGATCGCAACGTTTCTGAATAAGCGAAGAAAGGATTTTTCGACGAGGCAAAATAACCTCCAAGTTGCAGTCTACCATGCTGGCCTCACACAAAAGCAAAGGAGTGACATACAATTACAATTTCTCGGAGGAGGTCTTGAAATCATCGTTGCAACCATAGCTTTTGGCATGGGAGTGAACAAAATGAACGTCCGGAAGGTAATACATTTTTCACTTCCATGGACGCCAGAGCAATATGTTCAAGAAGTCGGTAGAGGCGGAAGAGATGGACTGCCCTGCGAATGCCACCTGTTTTTGAGCCCCGCGTTTTACTTTGAGGCCCGGAGGTTTATCGCGAAAGGATATTATGATATCAGTGTGTATCGCAAAATATGTGATTATCTTCTTCAAATCCCGTGTATATCTGGTGAGGGAATCGACCGGAATGAGCGAAACGGGGGATTCATGTACGAGGAGGACATCAATTTTGTTTACCTTCAGCGGATTTCGCAAATGGATCAACCGACGCTCATCTCGGTGTTGAACGCGATCCAACGGATGGCACCAGAATATGTTCGCTTCATTAACAAAGCCCATTTACTCACTCGCAGTCGATCCACAAAACATTCCGAGAACGTCAGACTTGCCTGCAAGTATATCAAGGTGAGGCTGTGCGAAAGGAAAAACAGCAGCAAGATGCTACCAGCAATCCCGTGGATGGAGTCTGTCATGCAAGCCAATGTCAATAAGCTTCTGGAATCGGGCAAACTTATTGATTTTCTTATGCAAAAGTGTGGAAAGCACGGATCGTGTATTCTTGATGTCTTCGAGGCATCTCGGAAGGTCGGAATGGAAACCAGAGAATTTGTTGATGAGATCTCGGAGCTGGAGAGGAAGCAACTTTTGACATTCGAATTGCGCACGCCCGTGTGTGTCAGACAGATTATCAAGAAAACTACATCAGCTGTTCTGGAGCTTATCTCGCGTAATGTCATGTTTTTGATGCAGGATAGATTACACAAGAGCTTTCAAAGCTTGAATTTCATTTATGGAGCTATGCAAAAACTCGTCAATAAATCCTCCTCCGAGAAAGTCCACCGCTTACTTGAGGATTACTTTCTTCTTGGTTCGAAGGAAGCTTCCGAATCATCTCGATCAGACCTTTTTGAGCTCCAGCAAGAACCAAGTGATTTGAATTTCCACCTGACATTCCAAGAGAAAGAACGTATTGGAGAACTCGCTGAGCGGCTTTCGAGCGAGCGCAGTGACGAGGAGATTCTGAAACTCCTTTACGGCATTGGGCCAAACAAAAAAGAGAATTCGGTTTTCGGCAAGTTTTCCCACGTCTCGTTCGATGAAGTCAAAGCGTTCGTATCCACAGTTTTACTCGAGCTCCGGCGCCAAAATGGCTGAATATTATTCGCCTCACTACAATAGTAACAGCATAATTGAATGGTCTTACACTACGGGCCACTGGATGGATAATGGAAGGATCAATCAAAATCGTTGGGAACAGGTGGATCTATTGACTTTCATTGGCTTCCAACAACTGTGACAGCGTGCAAAATCCGTATGCTGAGTCTCACTGGATTGATCAAGACATTTTCGCTTCTATAAGGCTTGGTCATCCGCGTGATCAACTCCAATGCTTTGACAGGAACGCTCGACATGGAAGAAATTCCTCGAGGACTGATATTCGTGAACATGGAAAATAATCGGCTGTTGGGACAACTCAACATGACAAAGCATCCACCCGGTCTTCGATTACTGATTTTTTCAGAGAACAATTTTTCTGGTGTACTATAGCTTTCTTCATATGGGCCTGGAGAATAGCGTGTTGTGCCAAGAAGAGCTCCGTGTGGCGAGAGACCTTTTCCACGGCTTGAAGAGCTTGGCGAAGGTGTTTTCGAGATCATCGTGCACACGTTCGGAAATTCATTGGAAGCGACAACTATTGGCATAATAATAAATTCTCTTTTACAACGAGTGATCAACAATTGTGACTCAAACCGAACCATCGACAAAAAGAGTGAATGAAAGAAAAGAAGACTTTTGTACAATATCGGCTGTTTATTTCTCACTTTCGTAGCAAATCTATTATGGCTCCAGAACAATTTCCTTCAGTGGATGACATTTCCGACGCTTCGAAAGCGATGTGCTGGCTGAAAAATTATGTTATACTTCCATCTGATGACCTTGCTTTCATCCTCAGAAAGTTCAACGACTGTCCCCTCGGGGCTATCGCTGCCATTTTCGAAGGTGTGACAAACGGTAAAATGGAAGAGTGCATCAAGCAAGGTCAAAAGGATCAGGTCGAGTCTATTGTGCGCGAGTCTTTTCGTCGAGTATATCAAGTAAAAGAAATAACTGCTATGAATACAGATGAATGTTGGTCGAACCTCAAGAATTCCGGTTGGGATGTGCAGAAAGCCCTCAAAGAACACATTTCCAACCACCCCCGACCACATTCCTTTCCCGCTTTGATGTCAGAATCAGAATTCATTCAAGTAGAGGTCGACAATCGAGCACCTCTCTTTGACCGAAATGTTCGCGGATGGCTTCAAAGCAATCGAGAATCTGTTTCAGCACGTGTCAAGCAATGGGTCGAGCGTATTGACCAATCGTACCGTACACCGCTTGTACTGATACCGATTCCGACGAGCGAATTCGATGCCGAAACGCCTCGAATAATAATAAACGACAGTACTCGAACTTTTCATACTGCTCGCTACCAATTTAAGCTGGCAACGTATTTGCACTCGTTTTGGAAGGAGTGTGGGAGTTACTCACAGTCCATGTCCTACCTTGCGGCAATACTGCTTTTGTCTTTGAACGAGCAAGAGACTGCATGGATTATGCGGAAGGTGAATTCCGAGTATATTCCGGGGCATTGGGCAGCACAGGCATCTGGCTTCAATACAAGCGCCTTCGTGTGGGATAAACTCCTGGGTGAAATCGATCCAGAAATTCAGTTGCACTTTCAAGCGCTCAATTTTCTTCCAGATACCTATTTGCAAAAGATTTTCAGCGCTTTATGCATTCATGTTCTGGAGTTTGACATGCTCTATGACTTCTTAGACGCCTTCCTCATGGATGGCTTTCCCTTTCTACTACGATTCGCTATCGCGCTTGCGGTACACTTTAAGCCACGGCTCATGACAATGACTGCCATAAAGGTGAACCAGTGCTTTGATATTATGAAAATGGACGCGGCGCTTGTCTCTCGAAGCGACCAACTTATCGTCCTTGAAAGTGCCAAAAAGATGAACATCAGTGCGTACATACCGCTTCTCAAGGCGTGGAGAGATGACATCTATACAAACATCATCGAACCTCGTATGAAAAAAGCATCGGGGGTGGAATATGAACCATGCGTTATTTGTGAAGCTGAGAAGCCAGTTTTCTACTGTGACGCTTGTGGAATTTTGTGCGCAAAGTGTGCTTCCAAGTCCGTCGAAAAGGGAGTTGTGGTGAGCGCGTCAGGGGTCATCGAACATAGGCCAGCACATACAGTATCTGAGTGGTGAATTTGTAGTGTGAAGGGAATATGCCATAGTCTATAGAAAGACCGAGATCTATCCATTTTGTAATTGTCTTCACAATCGATTCAAATGGTATACTACCTCTGTGCCCTCCGATTATGCTCTGGAATTTTCCCCACAAGCTCCGAGTCGACTTTTGTTTGCAGGGAAGCCGGAAGCTATGGTACCGAAACTTTTCCACAAGTATAATACATTCTTCATCCGCAACACTATCAAATCCTCTTCAGGAGTTGCTTGGCACATCCCAAGCAGATGCATGTGCTGACCTTGTTACGGAAAAAGAGTCGAAAATCAGTGACTACAACGTTGCAGGAGATATCACATCCACGCTCCGCCAAGATCTTTCAAAGGCTCACAGGAACCCGCAAAAGTTCGAAGAAATTCTCTCGGGACGTTTCAAAAAAGAAATCCATTGCTTCAGCATGGCAGGTATATGTCTTATTTTAGAATGGGCCCGGAAGCTTAAATTGGGCCCTTGTCGATGGGAAGTATTTTCTCATTGGCTTTCAGTGAGCAAGAGTTGGACCCTCGATGGAAACATGCCAATTGAAATAGCGATGGCCGCAGGTGCACATTCGTATGAAGCGTGGGCAGATTTCACAAACCTTTACTCTACGCATTACAAGCGACATCCCCCATTCGATTACTTCGTGCTCGCTTCTTTTGAAAAGTGCAACTCCCTGAAGCGTGCACATGCAGAAGTCCGTAGCTATTCGGTCGGGTCGATCGATGGAGTGAGAGCAGCCAAGAATCTGCAGGCAGCCGATGTCGAGGTACGCAATTTCATCAGTAACGGCCTCCAGTCACTCAGTGACTCTGGTGTGAATGTACATGTCAACCATAGTGAGCGCGTGGGAGAGATTATTGTTCGATCGAGTCTATACTTCCGCAGCATGTTTCTTTCGACACGATACCTGTGGGTTCACTTGCTTTCAAAATCAAGCGAAAAACTCTCTGGTGAAACCTATGAGTTTCTCCTTTCGACCTGCGGAATGTACAACCGCCAGGAAACATTGGTTTCCGTGGATGCTATGCTCGAGCAGGTTAGCCTCTATTGGCAGCATTACTTACGCAACGCAGAGAAGCCGTATAGCAGTGATGTTCTTTTTGCAGTATTGATGGCCTATAGTAGCTGCAACCACAAGGAGACAGCAAGACTGGCGGCTGGCATGCTTGAGCTCAAATTGTCTAGTCTCTACAAGAAAGAAATTCTCAAATGTGCCTTGTATGCGGCAGCAAATCAGCAAGACATCGAGGCATTTTGTACATTAGAGGAATATTGCATAGCGAACGTGGAGTATCTTGGGGAAATGAAGATTATTCTCATGAGGCGACGGGCGCATTTACTCTCACACCATCCGGACGATGAGATTCTCAAATTCTATCGCGAACTCCCAGCGGCGATGGGAGACAGATACACCACAGATATAGTTTTCCGTTGGCTCGAGCAGCGTTCGAATTTTCCTGGTTACTTGCTGCAGAGCGTTTACCTCGCAGAGGAACTATGGCAAAATCTGGAATTAGATACAAAATCTCCAAGTTCAATTCAGCTCGAGTGCATGATGGCAATCTATGCGAAGGCGGCCGACCGAAAAGGTATTCGCCTCTACCGCAAAACTCCCGTGGAGATTATTACGCAAAAGTCCATAATCGAAGTTCTCCGAATTCTATGTACGTACGGATATCACTCTGGGAGCAAGGGAGACGCCGAGGATATCTGGAAGAGCTTGCCGCATGGAATGTACAAAATGTTGGAGAGAGATGCCGCATCTCGGGAAGTTGTGATGCGCTTTCACACATCAGAAAACGATTCGTATGACTTAACCAAGCTTTGGTTTAACCAGAAAACATTCGATCCGAGTCAATGCACTGTCGAATCACCAATTGGCAGTGATCCATCCAGGTCGAGGTGGGATCCAATACACCCGGTTGATGAAGTCACGTACGGACTTCGATGTCAACCTTCCGAATACATACACGGCGGTGTATGGGATTGGGGATAACACTGTAGATAGAATTGTGGGTAGATCCATCGCCTAAAGGAATTCGCACCTTCGCTACGCTCTCGCTGACTCGGATTCGTTTACTGAACAATTTCTTCTAGCTTCAATCATGTCGAACTTTCAACTTCAGGAAATTCAAATCTCGCCGAAACAGAGCGCGCTCGAAGAATCCATATCCGTCACTCTTTCGTTTTCATTCGAAAATCCGAGCGACCTTTCAAGCTGGTGGGAAGCAGTTTTCATAGTCGACATTGCGTATTTCAAAATACAAAAACCATTGCAATGTACTTCTGAAATCAATGAGAGCAACGGACGCTGCACCGTAGCCATCAGTGGTTTTGAGGAGATTTGCAAGGTAAACGCTATACAGCTTCAAAATATCTCCATGCTCCAATTGAAGCTTCGAAACAGGGTTGAGTTGATAGCAGATGTGAATATGGTGGTGCAGTTGTGCTATGATGAGGGCCACGGGGGATACGTGAAGACAATTTTGTATGGGTCTGAGAAGGACCAAAATGTGCACAAAATTGTATAAAACGAACGGCTGGAAGGAATACCAAGTATGTCGTAGTGCGTATAGTGTGGTATCGGCCGGACACCAAGGCACATCTATGATTCCTGGGACGTAAGATCAAATCTCTATCTACGTCTTTTCCACTGTTGAACTTCAGTTATTCCATTTTTTTTCTTCCTCCGTGGTTAGACGCCATTCCTTCTTTGATGAAATCATGGATATCTCCCAACGGTGATTGGTGCAACCTCTGTAGGCAACCATTCGGTAGCTGGTTTGAGCATGTCAGCGGAAGATTCAAGGATCACCGAGCGATGGAAATTATCTACAACGCCTATGTCGAGCAGGGATATCGAAAGTGGACACCGGCGGACATTTACGCCGCAGTCAGTTTGAATAAATACTTCCGCTTTGGTAAGAACCACGGAGTAATTACTCCCCCGCAAGCGAACGGTGATCGAACGGCAGAGCTGAATGACATCTTCTTTCCGCTCTACACAACGTTTTCCTCCATCGAGCATGACATGAAGCGTCAGCTCAACCATATCCTGAAGTTTATGCACTCGAAGGGCCATCTCCGTGCTTTCCTGACCACCGATATAAACCATCTCAAGAGCATCGAAATAGTCGGTTCGAGAGTACTGTACTATCAGTTGGCGATACCTTTGGTACGCTGCTTCCCAACGGCCGATAGCGGACAGCTATCAACTTTTCACCACATTGCGGTCGACCCGTACAACCTTGAAAGTGCTTATGACATCCTTTGCATGAAAGATATTTTCGACGAGATATGTAGCAAGGATCATCGGTCGAAAGGATACGCAGTTCGTCTCCTGTTTGGCGACCTATATCACATGAGCATCGGAACAGTACAGAAATCGGAAGGCATTCGCCAGCTTGCCGAGTTTAGCCTGATGGCACTCACGGCAGAGGTCATAATGGGGAAGATGATGGAATACTGCCTGCGCGTCGACAGGGTCTGGAGGGACATGAATTGCCCCATCGATACGGAGAACAGTATTGTTAGCGACGAGGGAATCTTCCACAAGCGCTTTCGGTTGGCCTTTGATAAAAAAGAAGGTGAGATGAGATTCGTTTAACTTTACTCCACAAAATGTCTATTCTCGGCCGAACAAATAAGTCATGCTGCGTGTTTATACTCATTCGACCATTCGCAGGTCATGCAGCAAGCGCTAACGCATTTCTGCACATGTTGATACAATGAGTGGGTCTTATCGAAATTTTGAGCATTTCTCCTACACAGACGTTTTGTTTCTTGTTTCCACATTTTATTATGCATTCTAAAACACATTCATCAGCTCCTTCGAAGCTCTCACAGGAGTGGCTCGCGTTGGTAGATTACCACAAAGGCCTTCGCAAATGTCAGTTATCCTCATTCTTGACAGGCGAGCAACCTGATGTGAGCGAGAGAGTGAAACAGCTGACCATCCGTGTCGATCTGGGTGAAGAAAACTTTCTGCATGCTGATTTCTCAAAAAACTATTTAACGCAGGAATCGATAGGCCTATACACACGTTTCGCAGAAGAAAAGAAGCTGGGAGACAAAATTCATGAGCTGATGAACGGGGGAGTCCTGAATCACAGCGAAGGACGAAATGTCAGCCACGTTGTACTGAGATCTCACAAAGTTCTCACCCAGCTGAAGAAGACGGAGCAGCCAGCGGAATTGTCTGCTGAAGAGCTTGTCGTGTTCTCCACGCTCAAAAAAATCGAAAGAATTTGCGACGCCGTTGTGAATGGCAAGCTTCAGTCGGCAAAAAATGTACCTTTTCGGCACGTCGTTAACATTGGTATCGGAGGGAGTGACCTCGGGCCGTGTATGGCGTGTGAATCCCTTGAAGAGTTTAGCACTCAGCCAAAGTCGGATCTGAGCTTCCATTTCATTTCCAATATCGACGGAAACGCGCTTCACGATACCCTGAAGGAAATCAGTGTATCTGACTCACTTTTCATTATCGCGAGCAAATCATTCACGACGGGTGAAACAATGGCCAATATGAATTCCATCCTTGGCGTACTTCATGACGAACTCATGGAGAAGGGCGTTCTTCCACGAGGCGGATCCGCTACTCTGGCGAACAGCCCCATGTTACGGCGCCATTTTATCGCAGTGTCCTGTCGAGGGGATAACGTGAAGAAAAGTGGATTTGACACGGAATCAGACGCCTATCTCAATTTCAATGAAGGCGTCGGCGGAAGGTACAGTTTATGGGGTCCGGTTGGATTATCTATCGCACTCAAATGCGGCTTCTCGAGCTTTGTTCAACTCCTCGAGGGTGCTCAGCTCGTTGATGCGCACACGTCCAACACTTCGCTGGACAATTGTGCACCCTTCCTTATGGCCTGTGCGGAAATAACCTACAATAACTTCTTCGGCTGGCGAAATAGGGCAGTTGTCCCATACAATCAGCGTTTGTCAAGTCTTGTCGCCTATCTCCAGCAACTTGAAATGGAGTCGAACGGTAAGCGAGTCACCGCCTCGGGAGATCGGGCTGTCGACGTTGACACGTGCCCGGTCGTTTTCGGCGGGTCAGGAACGAATTCGCAGCACGCTTTTTTTCAACTGTTGCATCAAGGAACCGACACAGTACCGGTGGATTTTATAATTGCCCTTCAGAAAGGAAACGACATGAGTGATTTACACCAGGACTGGCTGGTCGCCAATTGCTTCGCGCAGTCACAAGCACTCCTCATGGGAGACCGAAGACTGGTGGTCGACGGCAACCGTATTTCGGCAGACAGAAGCACTGCGAGCGCCGATTTATGCCGGCAGTTCACCGGCGACCGTCCGTCAACAACGCTCATTACTCAGCGGCTGACTCCACTGTCCCTCGGGGCACTGTTGGCACTGTATGAGCACAAAGTGTTCATCGAAAGCATCCTATGGGAGGTCAACGCATTTGATCAGTGGGGAGTCGAGCTTGGAAAACAAATCGCGCATTCTATTTATCGAGAAATTAGTGATTCGGATAGCCCGCAGTCGCCGCATGATGCTTCGACTGCTGAGATGCTTAACCTATATAAACAAGTCAAACACTAATAATTGAGCGACATCAAATGATTATTCATCTTGGTATATTTCCGTAATCAGGTATGTTTTCAAGTTTATTTTCTTGAAAGATCTTTCGTTTTCCATGAACTGATGAAGTGTCTCACAGGTCAGCTACGCCATAGAATCTGACTTGCGCTTCGGCGACTTGTTTTCAAAAGTCAGCACCTTCTGAAAAACAAGTTTCTCTAAAACTAGCCTCATGAGCCCGATATGGCTTTTTGAAGATTTTGAAATCATTCAGACGGGTTTTCCTTCGTAGCCTTACTCTCAATATCATCCACAATGTCTGCAGAAGTTTTCATTTCATCTGCGGGCGACGGAATGGGTAAATTCGATCGATCGACGCTTTCCCCGCAGAATTTAAATTTCATATTCAGCCTGGATAAGGTGGATGGCATATGTAGCAATCGGGATAATTCAGCTAAGTATGCGAATGAATGAAAGTGCAGCGTAGTACTGATGGTAGAGTTGAAGGTTTTCGGGCGAGAAGATGGAACTGGTACAATCGACTTGGATTTGCTTCCGTGTAGTATGAAGCATCTCAACATGCTCCGGAACGCCTTGGATGGCACCATCAAACTTAGTTATCTCTCCGGGAATATGGAAGCTAGGATCCTTCTAGCCTCTCGTCGATTCTCTGTTTTGGCGCCGACCCTATTGACGGTCGCCGCAAGGTGGTGGGTCAGGACCAGTACAGTGTCCCGGTTAAGAACGCAAATTGAACCCGCCGACTTTGTGCGTACTTATCCGGGAGGTGTGTACTTGGTAACGATGTCCTTCAGAATAGGAAAATATTCTCTATACTGTAGGCTTTCAATGCCATCATCCCTTTGCGTCGTCGCACTTTTAAAGATACCATGTCAGCATCTGCTAGTTCTAAAAAAGCCGCTCGAGCGAAAGTCAGAGACCGGGAAGCAACAAAAAACTCTTTTGACCTAGCCCACCAGGGTAATCATTTTTGGTCAATGACAACCCAATGAACCTTTTTCGTTAAAAGGCCAAGAAAGTGACTAAATGAACACTAGGTAAATGTCGGTGAAATGTCATGTCAATCTTTCCACTAAGTGATGGACGTCGGTCCTAAAACGATGACAAATATTCGGGCGCTTAAACTGCTGGGAGTGCAATTTGCCCTCAAGGCTTAGATCATAGAGAGATTTTCGATAGTCGTTTTTCTCCCAGCTTACAATCCAAAAGTTGGACTCGACTGTTGCTCTGTCAGAAAACACCGATGCCAACCCACCACAAAACCTGTACAGCATCGTATAGCTGTCTCTGAAGCCGTTCCAGGCGCTAGAAAGCTTTGCATCCTGGTCCATTTCACCTAAAATAATGCAGTGCAATCGAGCGTCATCCCGAAATTGGTCGACCAACTTAAAAAATTGAAATATTTCGATGTGATCGATTTCCGATAAAACGTGGGATGAAATTAGCCCACACGAATGACCGTTGATACATGTGAATATGCGTCGAAGGGCACGTGCAAATTGAACAAACGGTTCAATGAAAATGCACTCTCAAAAAACGACGTCTTACTCGAAGGTATCTCCCCCCTCTAGGCAAAGGTAGCTTATATCAGGGGGGTACGTGACAGAGCGACATGTCTCGGCGAAAGATCGGCAGGTAAGACCCATCAATTTTCCAGACACAGAACACCCTCAGGCAAGCAACTTCATGAGGATTTGATGTGGTATCTTTATCCCCTCGAAAGCTTGGGCTTTGGTCGGTGCCGAAAGAGTAAAATAACGCTCATTTGGAAAGTAGAAATGGACTTGGGATCACAAATGAGAAATACAATACATCTCGAAGCAAACCAGAAGTACATTCAGTCGAGCATCGCGAACTAAACAACTGTAAAAAAACTGGTCCCAATGCTCAAAACGCTCAGAAGAGAATAGTCGCTACTCGGAAAATTCAACTTCCTTTTTGGCACTGCTTGGTTTTTCCGATTTTGATGACCGATGATCTGTCTTTTCCACGGGCTCTGTGGGCAAGCACGCTGCACTCTGCGCAATCTCAAGAAGATGCTGATGTGAGGATAGCTCAGGGTTGAGAACCTTGAGTTGGAAGTCACGAATGTTATATCCCGCATGTGCAGCCGCGAGATAAAGCCAGGAGACTGGCTTTCCGTCGAGGTCGACGTAGCCATGCACACACTTGGCAGCATCACGGATTTTGTCCTGATCGGTGCGCCGATCTCCCTGAGCAGTCTTGCCCAGCTCCACATCAGCGCGGTGATAAGCGTCCGCATCATTCGTTGGCTTTTTCGACCTCGACTGATGGTCCGTTGATTTTGGCCTGATAAACTCGATGAAGTCGTGCGCGGGCGTAGGTCGAAATGAGACTGGAATAAGATTCGGAAAATAGGGCAGCGTGTATTTGTTGGGCTTTTCCGCCGTGTGTTCGTTCTTGAGAAAGTAATATTCGCTCAAAATTTTGCGCTGCCGTGGTCGCACAATGGACTGACCAGGCAATCGATAGCAGAAGTCCACTCTGTGTGAGACATGCCGTGCGGGACTAATGTAGGGATTGGTGGGGTCGGCCGGACAACGGACGTCATACATGCGGATGGCTTTCGGCTTTCGCTTCGGCCACGAGTCCTTTTCCGCTCGAGTGGCAGGCTGTGTGCTTGGTGTTTCGCCAGTAATGTGAACACAGCTTTCTTGTGTTCGATCGAGAGAAAAAAGGCGAGGTAGGATGTACCATGGCAGGGCGAAGGGGCTGCGCAACTCACTTACACTGCGGATCATGGCATTATATTTTGCGTCGGACAGTTTCGCAATAAGGCCATCGTAGTCGCTTTGGTCGATTCCATGAAGGACGATGGCATGAGAGGCTCCCTCTACCGCAGTCGATACTGAGCCACTTTGAGAGAGGGGTGTCTGTTGATTGGAGTGTTTCGATGGTTTCTCATCCGGTGCACGGAGGAAAAGATGAGGCTGTGTTTTTCCCACCTCGTCAAAGTAGGATTTCCAATTTGCTGATTCCGCTTCCAGAGCCGAGTTTTTTCTCCGGTGAGCTGCCAGGAAAACCGTTCGCGGATCGAGGGGCATTTGCTGTAAAAGCTGCGGAGAGCGGTACGCCAGCTCATACAGACAATGGAATTGCGTGTTGTTGAGCATCGATACGCTCAGTCGCTTAAACGCCTGGAGTGAGAGCATCTCGCTCGGGATGGTTGAGACACAATGTCGAACCATGTCGTTTCGGAGGCATTTTGCGCCTTGTCCAGTATTCATTCCGAGGCCTATTATTGGCGCTTCGATACCACGCAGTCGGAGTTGGGTGGCGACGTCCATCGGATCCATGCGGCGATCGTCGGCGTTGATGAGCACAATCGTGAGGAGGGACGGCCGCTTCGATGTGTCATTCTGAGGACCATCCTCCGCACGCACGTGGGTTCCAATATCCCGGGAGAGGAAGGTAAGCATATCCATATCTCGCGGCGATATCGAGTTCTCCCCGCTACCTTGGACACGGAGCAAATAGTACACTTGGCGAACGTTTTGGCGCATTCGCACGTAATTGTAAATCAGGCAGCACTCTTGGAGGGCGCTTCGGAACCAAACGTATTGGCCGACCACACGAGGGGGTACTGTGATGTAGAAACACTTATCGACGAGGTATGTGTTGATGCCCTGTGCAGCGGTCGAATTGCTGTGGGCTTGCCATGTATGATTGTAGTTGAATGCCCGGGAAAATTTTCCTCGGTGAAACAACATTCGTAAAACGTGCGCAGTGGAGCTTGGGCGCGATTGAGCGTTGCGAACACAGAATCTCGGATCGCCTTTTTCTCCATCAAACTTGTGTCTTTTGATCTCGCCAAGCCAGAGTACCTCAGGAACCGCAAGATTTCCCTCTGGCAAGTGAGTGATGTTGCAGAACGTTCCCAAAAATTTCACTCGTCGTCGAAAGATGACATTCGTAATATCACTGATTACAGACTCTCTCTTCGTCACTTCTGGGTTCACCTTCTCAATATGCCGTGTGGATGGGGACGCCCCTGCGGCATTTTCCCCAACAGGAATCCATGCAACTTCCTTTTTTGCCTTATAACCACTAATGGTGCGAATGCCGGTGCGATATTTGAGAGCGGTCCATCCAAGCATTGCTGTCGTATTTTCCCCCCAGTAAGTTCATGTTTTGAAGTCTATGGAGAATGACAAACACATTCGAAATAAAAATAGATAGTTTGCTTCTAACGCTAGTGGGACGTAGGCTTATGCATATGGGCCTTATCGGTGTATCGTCACCAGTTTATATTTCAATCGATTCGATGATGGGCGTCGGGTCTGTTTGTCGGAATGAGACGCAAACATTCAGCACTCCCACAATGATGAGGTAGGCTGCTATTGGTATCCCCCATCCAGTGAGAAGAAGGCCAGCAACAAAGATATAGAACAGCCCCCTTCCCGCGTGTCGGGTTAAGAACAGAAAGTAGGCTCGATATCTGCTTTGATTGAATACTCCCACTTCTGCAAAGATCAGCGCGAATGCGAACAGTATTAAATAGACGTACATGAACGCCAGGAAAAACTCAAAATGCAATATGAGCATGTACAGGGAGTAACAAATGGTTGCGGCAGCACCGATTACTCCAGCGTACCGTAGGACAGCCAATGCATGTCGCATCGCAAAGAAGTTCGCAACGCATTCCGACATCTTGGAGTTTGCCATTATTTGTATGTATTACGACAAGTGATGAATGCAAATTCGAAAATAACAGCTACGAAAAAAATGATTCGTATAAACTCACAAAGCGAGATGTCAATCATCCAGGAGTACGAAGGCTTTCGCTAAGTCAGTTTCTTTAATGAAGATGAGCTTGTGCTCTTTTCTCAAAAATGTTAAGGGAACATGGATTTTGGTGCTGCATTGAATACGCCTCGCACATGGCAATAGAAACTGGCCATGTGAAATATACTGCGAGCCTGTTTCTAGTAGTAAAAGCTCGGCGACCAACTTGGTCTTCGAGGCTTCCCCACACGGCCTGTCAACGAGATCATGAAGTTGTCCAATTCGATGCATTCCATCTGAGGCGACCGAGGATGAACGAAAATAGTAGTAAGCACCGCGGACGAGTCCGTGCATTGAAAACATATCACTCGAGTGCTTGGAACCTCCAGATTTCTTCACTTTCTTTGTGGGTTCTCCATCATCGCTCGGACGCTTCTTGCTCCCAATACGAGCTGAATCCCTGGCGACTTCCTTCGCGTTACGCACACACGATGTCTTGTCTACTGTATTATCATTAGTGGCGGTAGTGCTCATATTTTCCGCCTCTGCTTTCACCGACACAACTTCAGGTTTCTCGGGCAAAGGCCTCAAACGACTAAACGGTAAATATTCCGTGGATCCACCTGCATACTGTACTATCGCTCCCCCAGCTGCAAAACCGGTTACTTGTGCTGCGAAGTATTTCTTCGAACGAATTGGCATGGCCTCTACGTGAGTGTCTTTCACTGGCGGTTTATCTACAGTAAAAAACTCATTGGTGGCCTCAAAGCTATGGCGCGTTTTCGGTTTCTTCCCGGAAACTTTACTTTCAACGTTCCCATCGGTCTCCTCGAGTTTTGGTTCGTGGGGATAAATTGCATTCAAAGGAATACACGCAGTTTGGGCAGAATGTGTATTGGTACCAGCAGCCGTTGCTTCATACTGAACCGTCGCAGTAATATCTCCGGGATTGTGACTCGTAATCCGTGCAGAATAGTACCTTTTGTTATACTTTATCCTCACTCTTTCGTTGAGAATCGGTGCTCGATGAAGCTGCAAGAAAGATGAGCACGAGTTTTCGCCTTTGGCGGTTTCGCCTGTCGACTTTTGAGAATCGGTTGTGCTGTCTTTTTCGGCGCTATTTGTAGACTCCGGGTCAGGTTCTCCTATATTCTTTGGCATATCACCCAGAAGACAATCGTCGTTTCCTTGATTCTGGATAAGATTCGATATTTCTTCATCGCCAGCTTCATTTTGCGGGGTGCTTATGGCACTCTGAACGGGATATTGCGTTTCCTGGACGCCTGAAAAGCCTGACGGCAATGGAGGAGTTACCTCAATTTGGGTTTCAGGTATGACAGTTGCATCCATTTCAACGAGAGCTTTCCGAGAGGCCCATTTATCGTTTTCAAAGAACTACTATTTATACTAATGACATTGCAATGCACAAATATACGCAAAAGAGATACTTTTATCCGAAGCACAATTTATATCATGCTGGAGCATTCCAGTGGGGAAGGTGCGAATCATGGGGGGTTGAAAATAGCTTATTGCCCACCTGTCATCCACCTCAGCTATTTGCCTTGAGTAATTACATAGTGTAATACTTTTGATTAGCGTAGGGCAAAAGATAAGAAAATTTCATAAAGGAGAATCCTCGCGGTACTCCGAGGGAGCTCAAAGAGCAAATTCGCAGCGAGACCACGTCTGAGGAGGCCATTTGTAATTCCTTCTGTACGAACAACTGAGAATAGTGTCGAACGCAGCGAACGATACATTGGTTGGCTTTGACAGCTTCGCTTATCTTGAAGCTTCGTCTGCATTACCAAGAAAGGATTGCTCAATATCACCAGGGTGAATTTTGCGAGGAGAGTGCACAGCAAGCATACCAAAAGATCAGCAGAATGGAACGAAATTCGATGTTCCGCTGGCTGTACCGTCTGCTTGAGGGCCAGATAAAACGGAAGGTACGAAGCGTGAATGACAGCAGTGCAAATCTGAGCCTGAATGCCTTTGTAAAGCCCCTTGGGTCCTTCAGTGCGCACGGTAGATAAAAAGAGGCTCCATAGCGAGGGGGTTTTGGCGGGCGGATGAGAGATCTCCTGGAGTTGTGTGCGAGTTTTAAGTAGCCATATCGGATGGGTTGTGACGATTGATACTACACTCGCCGAAAATGAGGCAGCGTACATCGCAGGAAGTGATGTTTTATCGAACGCATTCTCAAGGGCACGCTGGTAACAGTACATGTAGGTCATCGAAGAGAGCATTGCCGCGTAAATTGCAAAGTTCACTCCCCGGAAGAGCGAGAAGAAACCTTCGTTCGACCCAATTTTCTGCATGGCTGAGAATGCCCCTGCGTAATTGAGACTGCTCCCATAGTAAGCTCGCGTGTGGCTGCCGTTCTGAGACATAATCCTTGACTTCACTAGATCCATAGGGTACATCATAGTCGTGCTGAGAACAGTGGAAATCTGGTAGCAAACCGCATGGGTAGTTGCGCTACTTGGTTCGCTAGAGGGCATTACTGCGCATTAGTAATAGACGAAAACGCAAGCGATAAACAAACCAATCAAGTAGATGAGAATTCACTGCTTGAAGCCACCAATTCCATTTGACTATCAACAAAAACTCACCAGTGGTTCTGGATGTGTGACCTGAATTACGTAGACCATTGTTCATGTGGTTATACGTGAGAGTCCGAATAAAAAGTCTGCAGAAACGATCTTCAGTTAATGCCACAGACGTTGCTCAATTTTGTCTGTGAAACATATGCGCAAATCGCAATTTATGTGTATTGATCGAAGCTGTCATGAGCCTCGCGGCACTGGATTTTTCCTCTGGATTGGTTAGTATATCCTCCACTCCGTCGGAATTAATCCCTTTAAACGGTCCCTTTTCCTCCCCAGTCTCTTGCCTGGCCTGGTGTTTGGCATGGCGAAGAGCTGATGCTTTCCCACAGTAAGATAAGAAAATCCCTCCCAGAGCAAGGTTGAGAAGATTGCTACTGCTAGGGGTTGCCGTTGGATGGGATGCCCGTTGGTTGATGGCAGAATCGTGGCGCGACAGCATCGGATTGTGCACAGCGTATTCAAAGTCATGTCGCCATGCCCGATCGGCTAACATGCTCAATTCGCTGAGTCGACAACTCATCAGCTCTGACACCAAGCTGTGACGTGCGAAACGAGCCAACGGGCGAATGCAAGCGCCATATTGTTGTATAGATTTTCGGGAATGTTCAGCATAGTAGAGCTTTCCAATCATTGCTTTCAAAAGATAGTGCGGACGATGCTGAGCTGAGAGTTCTTTCCGTGAATTGCTCTTCGTAAAAAACATCGAATTCTTCTGAATGGCAGGAGATTCTTCCGCCTCCTGTGCATCGCAGGTAGAATCTTCCTCAGGGTCTTCTTGGGCTCCGAAGTGTTCTGGAAAGAAACGATACAAATCCAAAAATCGAAAAGTTTCCTCATAATTGTACAGGTCACATATACTCTGCAAAATGTCTGAGAGGTAGCCACTATCATAGTTCGGAAAGGCATCAACAAGTACCTTCATTACCATGCATGGGACAATTTGACTCCCTTTGATAAGTGACTGGCTCCCAAAAGTATCAGGTTTTTCAGTTGAATCCCTCAGAGCGCCGAGTGCTTTCAAGGTCTCCAACGCCAAGAATAAACGCTGGCGACAGCTGCTCTCATGCTCATCAACAAGGAAGAATACTTTGGAAGGGTACGTTTTCCAAATGTCGAGAGACAGCATACGAAGTTTAATAATCGAGGAATAGAGAACCGCCCGCGGGTCCCACGTCCGATGATTGTAATGCACAATTTGATCATACATCATTTCCAATGATCGATGGCGCATGTGCCGAGTAGAGATGTGCTCGGTCCATGAGCTGCAAGGCTCATTGCATAGTGAGCACCATCCATCTGTTTTCATCCATCGTGCATCCGAAGGCAATGTTTTCCCGACTAGTCCACTTTGCCCGCGCAAGGATTTCATTTCAACCTTAAATCTAAGGCCAAAAAACCAAAATCTGCAATCTTTGAACTTTTTGTACCCAAAGTTTGCCACCTGCTCTTTCTAAAGATTTACTTATTTCTAACATTGCATCGCTCACCCGCCATACAAAAGCGACCCCGGAAATCGAGCAGAATCTGTCGTGAATCACTCACATGTTAAGATAATTGATAAATACAGGGAACCAATAGAGGTGATGCAGCAGCGAACGCACAGATATCCACCAGGTTAAGCAAACACACTATCTATATGGTGATAATACTTGTAGTTTCATATTGTCTGACGATGGGAGAGCTCGAAGATTATTTTTCAGACTGCGCTTGGAGCAATTTCACCTGCTGAGTGGTAGCAATCGATCCCGAGACAATGCTAAAGAGAGAAAGCCATGCTGCGGAAGGCCGATACACGAAGGAAAGATAGCGAACTCCAGAAAGGGCCACGAGAAAGTCACAGAAATTTCTCAAAAAGTTAAGGATCTCTTTCGTTGCAGGGCGCGCTTTTTCCTCACGATATTTGCGAACCATCTTGATGATGTCAAGTGCACAAGCGAAGAAAAAAGTCCAGAACTGGAAAACTTTCGCTCGACGGATATAGTTCTGTTCGTGCTTCAGTGTCATGAAAAGAAATCGGTTCAGGTAGAGTATGTTGTCCAAGATGATGTAGCAAAAGTCGCAAAACACACGGCTGTTATCCAAAGTTTCCTCGACCGATTGAGAGCTTAAGTTTTTATCAGCGTTGTCGATGAGCTTTTGCGCGTTCGTGACCCATTTTCCCAGTCTCATGAGGCTTCTACCGTCGGAAACTCGCTGGGCAAAACCTGTGAGCATGCCAGCGCATCGTTGATTAGCGAAACACCCATAGAATTTGCTGAGGTTCTCCATGGTTTTGTAGACTTTGTCGCGTCCATCCGTGCTTGAAAGAAGCTGAATCGCAATGTCGACACTCATTTAGATTATGTAAGTAAATCAATTCAATGGAAATGTGCAATATGTGCCCATTCACCCTGTCGCCACACCGAAAGAAAGGAATCTACAACTTCAAATGCACGAATGATGGAGGTCCGTACTTCTCTCGACACCTCCTCTCGAACCCTTTCGTCATTTTATGCACTACATGGTTCATAAAGATGCCGCACAACTTGGAGTGTGTGGCGTTTGCGAAAACAAAGTCTACCTTAAACCATATTTTGGCGTAACTTTTTCTCTCCGGAGCTCTGGAAGAGAACTTACTCCGTGGACGTCTTTTATCTAAAATCTGGGACATTTCATCCTGTGAGATATTCTGAAATTCCCAGCTACAATGCAAGCTTTTAAGAAAGCTATTCTCCCCAATAAGTTCAGTATCTATTCTGTCTTTATTGGAAATCACCACTTTGCTCCGATAGCTCTCACGAAAGCAAAGGAAGCGGACATTGAGCGTTGCTTCCATATACTCCTTCCTTCTGATGTGTACTGTAGACTGTTCACACCACGGTAGGAATTCACTGTACTTTTCTACATCGCTCACGACTGAATGGATTTCATCGACCGAATGCCCCAAAATGCATTGGTTTGCATGGTGATGGTGAAGTGGGGACGGGGCAAGAAGCCTCGATAGGACGTGTCGAGCGCGGGTTTTTTGAATCATCTCCTGACATACCTATAGGATTCAAGTGAAAATAAAAGAAAGCTTTCTACTTGGTCTCATACATCAGACAAAAAGAAACGAAGTAAAGCAACACACATTTTTGTCAATGCATTCACAAAAATACATTCACAAAATCATGTGTTTGATATTCAACGCGTATTCTCTTTGACAAGTGGAATAATGTGCGAATAGCGCTAGCTACGCCCCGAAGGATTCGCATGTTTTGTGTCGTGAGGCTTGTCCGAAGAACAAATCGCCCGCCAAATTTCTTTTTTCCAAACACTACCCCGCTAAAAAACTGATTTTCACATGTCGAGTCATTTGATGTCAAACGAGTTAGCATAAAATCAAGCTCTCCCCCAACAATCGCCAATAAAAGTCTTTCCCATATTGGGTCCAACCAAGATTCATCTTTCACAATGAAAGAGAACTTGCTTCCACCAGAGGACTGATGATCAGATTCAACAGGAGCCTTTTCTTCCGAAAAGACCTGAAGGCAACTTCCACCAACTAAGCTACTTGGGACCGCAAGCTTTGTATAGACACGCCAAAATCCTTCGACAGTGTCAAACAGATCAAGCAGTGACATTCTGAATGGCTCTTCATTGGTAATCACTACGTCGGTTGGTTCACTTGAGTAAGTGTTTGCGTCAATGTAATTGTACCAGACTTTCCACTGGCTAGACAGCGGGTGAGAATTCAACCTACTTTTCTTCAGAGTCGCCTTCTTCTTATCGAAATGATTGTCTTTTCTACTCGGTTGCTGCAGAAGTTCACCGACGTTTTCTGGTATATTGTCAAACATCTTATTCGCCCATATGTTATGTATCAACGAGCTTTCAAAGCACTTTTAACATGGGTTGGTAAAATCAGAAACATCCATTGAAATAGGTTTTAGACATTTCGCCCAGCAATTATACTGATGCCCATGGACCAGTTAGATAAAGCGATTCCCAAGCTGAAAAGACCCGACCAATATCCGATGTGATTCATCACCAGTTCTTCGAATGGGGGTGCTCTTGTGCCGATTCGTACAATTTTATCTCTTCTGGCATTTTGTGAGGTATATTTGACAAAGGGGCGGGACGGAAAAATACGTCTTTCGGGTTCACCATGAACCATTCCTTTTGCAACGGTTCTCGAAACACAAGGCGCATGAACTCCTCTTTCCCACCGTAAAACCACAACATTGCCTTCCACGAAGAAAATATAAGTAGGATAGTACTTGCTGGAATGATAGAGGAGAACGCGATGAACTCCAAATGATGCCGTATTCGGGCCATTCTTCTTTCTCGATAAATAAACGAAGCTCAGGGAAATAAAAATGTGAGGGCATTCGATAAAAACAATATTTTCGACATCTCAACAAGGTTTGCTTATCTGCAAATAGAAAACATTCACATCTCCATCCACAATAGCGATGTAAGCCTTCTTGACACAGATGTTTCCACTATCTTGCCGACCATCGAGGTGAAATACCGAATCATTACTCCCAGCATCCAGCATTTTTGCGAAGCCTGTTAGATCTTCCAACAACACGTCACTTGATGAAGAAAACGGAAATATTGCCATTGCCTGGGCAGGAAAAAGCAACATCGGAATGGGAGTGCCTGCTCCATTTATGTACCTTACTTGTTTCTCCCAAGTGTGAAACTCTCGCAAGCTGGTATACACACATTCTATGAGAGTTTCGTCATCTTTAGTTAGCATGACAACATTCACCGAAAACAGACATGAAGGAGAATATAATCTTCAAAAGTTGAAATGCCCTGTAGAACTCCGATTTTGAGTGACGATGATACGGAGACAAAGCTGTGACAGCTTCCCGTGGATCGATATCTCATACAAGGCAAGGATTATACAAATGAAGCATCGATAGTATCCTGCTTTTGCACGACCAAAGATCGCTTCACCAACAGCTCAATATTGGCCATTTCCCGAGAATTATGGTCGGTTGTATCGATGCTCTTCTTATTGGAAGACACAATCTCGTCTTGTACAGCACGGAGGATTAAGGGATCATTGGTGTTGGTAGCACATGCGAGTATGAGCGCCCTATTCTGCGGACATAGTCCATGTGCACATTTCCTATTCCTAAGCCATATGGCAATTGCTCCCCACCAATGCCCAGACAACGCAGTCGCTGCGATAATGAGGTTTGTTTCGCAGGCATTCCTTTCAGGAAAGTTTTCGTATAACCGATGCTTCATTGCAAAGAAAATGCCCCACTTTCTTTCGTAGAATGTTTTTTCTAGCATCGCAGTAATCAGCAAGCGCGAATTACGCTTTATCACGTGTCTCCTTTCTGCTTGCTTGAAGATGGTGTAAGCTGCTTCTGCAGATGTTTGTTTTCGCCGAATCCATGCAGCTAAAACGAGCTCCTGGAGGTACGGACTTGGGCTCGCTTTGAAGTTTGTCTTAATTTCTTGAATAAGATCGAGAGCCGTGCACCATGCATTCTCGGAAAAGGTATCGGAAAGCATGCCATTGCATAGGAGAGCGCGAATTGTTTCTTCATACATGAGCATGGAGACTTGCAGGTTGTTTTTTTGCAGACTCCGAAGAAGGAGCAGAGAATATGTCCATTGCCCTTCTTCCTCAGCCGCATGAAGGCACATTCGTACGGTGTTCTCGTGTGGAATCACACCGATCGTCAAAATCTCTTGAAGCACACGGTTCACTTTATCATACTTCGATGCTCTGTAACAGGCATTTATGATTCGGTCATATGCACTTGCATTGATTCTTCGATCAGTCTTTGCAAACTTCCCAAAAAGCGAAAGCGCCTGATGCCATCGTCGGCCCACCGCATATGCATGAAGTACGGTACTGAGAAGATCGGACGAAATCTTCGAAGGATCGGGCTTCATTCGATGAAAAAGAGCACACCCGTGTTGCCATTGACCACAGAGGCGACAGACATCGACTAGCAGTTGCAAACTTTCATCATTCCAGAACGAGCGCTCACCCAAGTTGAACTCTTGAAAGCAATCTTCCCTCAAATATTCAAAATTCGAATAATGGCCTGATGGAACCAGTGAGAGGGCAACTTCCCACCCGTCACGATGTTTCGCACACAGTTGATAAAACCGATGATATGGGTACATATAGTCCTCGTGTTTCGGGACTCTGGGGGAAGTGCTATCCATGCTCGTCCGCATTTCATCATGACTACCCGAGAGCAATTTTCTCCGGGGTACCTCGATGTACTGATTGTAATATTTCATCAGATTAGCGGATGGATCAATAGATTCGCAATTATGGTGCATGACTGTCAGTGCTTTTCCAACAGTTACGGGTAGTAAAGGGATGCCGTGATGAATGGAATCCATAATAGCTACAAGTGCCTTGGACCATTCTGTTGTTTCGCGCAGAAATCTGTGCAATACTTCACGACGACTCGGAATTGACTGCATGTCACGTTATTCATTCTCTGAAGTAGAAAAAAATATCAATGTAGTCAACAGCAATAGAACCACTGTAGTCAAAACAATGCCCAATCAGAAATGTCTTCAGGAATGAGATGATTCTCTCTGCACACTACGGTTTCACTGGAATGAGCATATGGGAGTAGCGAATGCACTGTGCGTAACAGCGCTCCACGAAGCTCGAAAAAAATGACTGACCAAGTCAGGTGATTCATGCGCACCAAAGTGTATTAGGGTGGGTTTTGAGAAAATACCGCCTCACCGACTCGAACACGCTCCCCCACTTTGAGTCTACATTCAGCGCTGCTTAAGACATCAACGACAAGAACGATGCATGAACCAAACTCAAAATTTCCCAATTTCATGCCTTTCGATGTGGAATGTCCCGTCGAGTAGTTATGCGTACTCGTGCATTGGGCGGAATCGAGGGTGTTTGTACTGATTCGTTCTTCCCAGGGGAGTCGAATGCTTCCAACCATCGACGCACCGACCAGTCCGATGATGCACTTTGGGGAGTTCAGGATGACTCTTTCATTCGAAACGAAAATTCCCGGGAGCCATTTTAGTGCAACCGATTTGACGGGAAATAACTTCCCAGGGACGTGCACGGTACGTGTCACGCACAGATCCCGCGGCGCATGAAATCCATGGTAGTCACCCGGGCCCAGATGAAACACGATGGCCACACGCTTCTCCCCTGTCACCACACGGTCCGGGTAGAACTGAAGGAAGTTGCTTAAACGAAATGTATCACCCTTCACGTGCTCGATGAGCGCATCACCAAGTTCGTCAGACTGGTCGATCTCAATAATGTTCTGAACAGTGCCATCACATGGACTGACAACACACGCACCTGTGTGGATTGGCCGCGCGAGTTCTTTCAGATCTCTGGTAAAGAACTCCTGACATGTGCTGTACTTTTCTATGTTCTCTTCCATAAAGTCCCCCATCTCTATCGAGTAGAAGTTGATCATCTTTCGTATTATGAATTGATGGATCCAATCGGGAATCAGGTTCGAACTTGAGATAACCCCCACGATTCGACTGACTGTTCTGATTGGTAGGCAATGCATCATGGATTGCGTCCAGTACGAGGCTCGTGCTGTCGGCGGCTCGCGCCAGGAGGCTAACATATACGAGCACATCAGTGTCACTGGTATCAGACTGCATGAAACGAGGAAAATTCTCGGATATAACTTCCGCTTCAAAGGATTACTCCATTGGAAGCCTTTGTTTACCATTCAAGGAGTCTAAAAAGAATTGAGAAATAGACAAGGCATAATCGACTTTTTTTGAGTGCGAAAACATACAAGAGCTATCTGAAAGAGAGAGAGAGAGAGAGAGTGTGTAAAAAGTGGCCTTTTGGTTTTCAGAAGACTCATAACCCACATGACAACTCGTGTATTCAGAGGCTATTCGAGCGATTTCACATATCCGCATAAAGAGGATTATCCGATCAGCATTGAGCTATTGTTCTTCTAACCATCCCATTAAGAGGCGATTGTCATTTTGAATGCAACTGATAAACTCTTTCCTCAGTAGCATGAGTTTATTCACATGTTCGCTGTCTATGTTCAAAGCGATGTTTTCAAGTAGATACAAGAAATTCTCCGTGTAGTCACCTGCTATATCTGAGGGAACGTTAGAGAACGTATACAGCTTCGTTGATGTGCTGCGAAGGCTTGTATCTAGCAGTTCACGTTGTAAAATCGATTGGTCTACTCGCCCTCCATTGCTAACCAGAACTTGAAGCACATTATGCACAGTCTGCAAACACTTGTAGCTCTCCAGTAACACATCCTTGTCGCTCGTCGATTGACTCAGTACGGAATTTACAGCTCTTCGGAGGAACCACAGCAGCGCAATCGGAATCTGAAAGCTATCGGTTTGGTCGAAGGAAACAGATCCACTCACAAGACTGTCAAATGCGTAATTCTTTACTTCGTTGAATCTGCTTTCAAGAGCTTTGGCAGTGTAAATTTCGGAAGTTGTACTGCCATCATTTGGCTGTATTTCTTTATCTGGTTGGGTATGTGCTGGACTGGTCTTATGCGCCATCGCACGCCCACGCCAAGAGTGGGGCAGTAGGGTTCCACTTTTTTCCGCCCAAGGATCAATACAAGCAATGTAATGTGCAAGCGCCCGAGCCGTAAGGATTCTATTTTTCAACGAGTATTCCATGACTTTCCTCGCAGCTTGCGCTTTTCCGTAATACTTATAAACTTCCATTAAGAGCTCTATGAGGCTTGATGCCCCTACAGTGAGCCCGTTTAAGGATATATCAAGCCATATAAGCCGGCAGAAATAGAGCAATCGTTTTTCTTCTATCGGGTCGGAAGTTCCATATCGATAGATCGCACTTTGCAAGGAGCACATGTACACCGCAGCAACGCCTTTTTGCGCGTTTGTGGCGCTTTCGTCACCGGATAGAAATGCCCTTTTAAGCGAGTGTGAGTAAATTTTGTGACTGTTTCCATCTTGCGCAGTTGTTTTCAATTCAACTGCATGTCCGGAGAATCCGAGCACCTTTTGGAGATCATACCTGAGAGCTAGCAGCACGCCTTCTGCAGTGTATAGAGTTGCAATACTCTCTAAGAATTTCGTGTCGGCCTTATCTATGGCATTTCGAGAGAAACTTAGTGTGTCCAATCTTCCCGAATCCTTTATTATGTAGGAGATGTATATCGAGTAACAATCAAATGAAAGCATTGATTGAAGGGCGGCGACGTTGTCTCGACAACGATGAAAAATCTGTTGCATTAAACTGTAGTGCCCTCGTGAGCCCAGTCGGTGCATTTCCTTGCAACAGAGTATTGAATACGTGTCGATAAGCTGTCTTTTGCGAAGTGTATGAAAGGGTTTCATGCCATGTTCATCTTCCAGCACCGTGATCACGGTTTGTAGAACTTCAGTGGTTGCAAAGTCGGGTCGTGCTCCATGCATGAGCATCTCGTCCCAAAGTGAAAATATTTGCTCAGGAGTTATCCCGGGGAACCTTGCAGCTCGCGAAAGTATGACATACATCGTGTCAACATCCATCTTGACCCCACGCACCATCATCTCTTTGTAGAAAGAAAGCATTTCAGGGAAACTGCTGCACGCTCTGAGAGAGGCATTGTATTCATATGCCAAATTTCGCATCGAGTGGCTAAGAAACTCCTTTGGTGTTTTCGGATTGAGTCCAACGATCCACTGCCGCCCTGGCCATTCCCTACGACTAGCTACCGGATCCGCATAAGAATCTACCCATTTCGGGTTGTGGTGTGCAGGATCCCATGCCTCGCGGGGAATGAGAGCAGCCATAGCTGGCCTGCTCACTCTGTACATGTCGCACTATGTAAAACCTACAACAGCTCCAGGGAATCTTATGACAAAAAATAAAATCTTCTCATTATGAGAAAAATTCACATGATACTACGAAGAGTCATAGGAAGTTTATGATACTTCCTCTTCTCTAATTTCGGGAATGCTTCCTTCTTGTAATTCAGCCTCCGATTCTTCTCCTTCTTCCTCTTCACACGCATCTGAAGATAAATGTTCCGTTTTCGAAGTTGTATCGAGCACTTCATCGAGAAGATTTACCTTTTCCAGGCACTGAGAATCGACCTCCTCATAAACAGTAGTCTTGATTTTTCGACTGAAGTTCCCAGCAAATTTCTCACAAGCGTCTACGCTTGTCGTGACGTACCATCCGCCACTCCGCTTTACCTTTTTTATTCGAAAGTACCTGGGTCTGTCTGTAACAAACTTTAGTAGCCCTCCCTTTTGGCCAATATATTCGATTGTCTCATCACACAAACTTGAGTTGATTTTCGTCAAGTGCAACGGAATAACTCGCTCCTCATCTTTGTATAGTTGAAATTGCATCATAATTTCCTTCAAGACCACATCGTTAAGCCTTTTCTGGCATAACTTCTGTTGTTTCGGAGTTAGGTTTTTCGAATCTCTGTACCTCCCTGAGTTCTCCCAGAAATGTTCTTTTGCAGCACGAGGGTTCCTAGCTTGAGCTATGGTGTGCGCAATGTTTTTTGTTTGAGGAATAGCCGCCATACAGGCACTTCCAAATTGAGTTGATTTAAACGGTGATGTTTGAAGTTGGTCAGGTGGGTCAGATATAGTTACGTCTGTATTAGGGTAAGAAAGGGTATGGTCAATCTTCTTGTTTACACTAGCAAAAAGCGATGTGTTTGAAGAGTGTTGTGTTAAATACGGATTGTTCACGGGTATAAATTTATTGGTTAGTGACCCTTCCAGCTTCTCTGTTGACAGAATTTGCGAAGGGTTTTTCTGCGTCGGTCGAGCTTCCTTCGTTTTCTGCATGTGTAGAATACTCTCGTCTTGCTTTCGGAGTGAACTAAGAGACACGGTGTTATAGAAGCCTCTGTCTTCAGACTGTTCAGGATCTTCTTCGTGCAACTCGAACGTTTCGCTCGACTGAGTGTTGAGTTTACCCTTTTGATAACCACTATAAACATGCTGTAGGAGAGTTCGGGCTAGCGCATATCTCGAGCAACGCATCACACGGAAGCTCTGTAACCTGAAAGAATAAAACTCAAAAAGCTAGGATTATCACCATTCCAATGCATTGTTTCCAAACGGGGAACTGGGAAAAAAAGAGCCCTAAAGTTTCAACACAACACAGACAGATAGCCACACCATGAGTTCTGTTTAAGATTTTCAGAACTGGTTCTCCGTAGAATTTCCAAAATAGCAGTCTAGTGGTTAGAGAAAACCTATGACCGTCGAAAGTTACTTTCTTCTTTCATATATTTCCTTAGCTTGAGCTGGCAAAGGGTGTCTACTATAACGTTCGACATTGACTTTGTCGTATCCCCACACCCCATTCCCAGAGATTCCATGGATTTTTCCTCCATCGCAAGGATAGTGTCTACATCTTCCCCATGCGAATCGCGTATATAAATGTTGAAGCCACCACTCTTGATACATGCATCGCTTGTACCACAAAGATAGCTGCGCAAACCGGGATCGACGATAACCTGTGGGATCGTTCGAGGATGAAAACTTTTGACGCGGTGCCATTCTAATTCTCGATCGTTCGGCCCTAATAATCCCCAATCGACGAAGCGGCAAGCTGTCTACACCCATGTAGTAGTATAGCAATTTATGCTGTAGGAGTCTTTCTGGATCAGTGAACCACTTCGGCCCAGAGTGTATCTGATTGCTCGGATTGACGATTCGTGGAGACCCAAGATATTGATTCAAAAGTCTTTGACTTCTAGTGTACATGGCGAAAGTTAATTTAACACCTAACTAATTTTGGGGCCTAAATAATATATTGATTCGGGCACAACAGGAGAATCCTGAATTCGGATGTATTCTTACAGAGCTGTATAAGAGCACTGTTCTCATTACTTTGTGTCGATCTAGGATAGAAAACAATATGTTAACCGCATGGTGGAATGCTGTCAGAATAAAAGCCACTAAAAAGGTAATACAGGGCGCAAATTCCTTCGTAAAGCCTTTAAAGTGAAGGCTCTCTCAGGAGTGCACATACCAGTTGGGTTCTTTTCTTGTCATGCATTCTCAGACATTCCCCGTTGGTTTCTTTAGGTTTCGGATGCAAGTAAATCGTTTTATTGAATGTTTCTTTTATCGTTCTTGCAGAAAAGTTGAGGAAATTGCTCATGTGAAAATACCAAAATAGTTTATTTGTTTGGCCGACTGAGATGAGGAATTTGTCGTCAGCCTTGGACAAAATTAGAGAACGGTTATGAATCTGAAGAGGCCATAGATGCAAGGACAGAAGACAAATCTTTTGAACCTTCATTACAACTAGTTTCGATTTTTCACGCAACCAAGAAGTTGTTAATAGTTATAGAAAAATATTCGTCATGACTTTGACACTGCCCCAAGGTGGACTTCACTGCCGATATATGGTTGGAACAGAAACTGTAATAGGAATATGGTACTAACAGTATATTGACGCTTCGTCCTCTGTTGTGCGTGTTCTTTGTTTTGGGTTAAACTAAAGAAGTTTCTAGTTCCTAATAAAATGCTGCATATTGATTTGTTTGAAAAGCTCAGCAGTGCCAAAGATCTTCAGGAAGAACTGAGCCTTTCGAAAGAGGATCAACCCATCTGTAGTCACACGAAACTTAGCCTTCCTAATAGCAAAGATGCTAAGCAACCCATAGCTGAAAAATGCCCTATGAGGAATCTACTTGATATTGAAAGGCCATTCGTACTCGTGCCTGCAACTAGTCATTCTCGTCTTGCCCCATGGATTATTGGAGACTGTTCTGGGAAAAAATGGGTTCGCCTGCATCAAGAGATAGTAGGTTTCGTGAGATATATTAGCCCCACTTACGCTGAAAGAGAAGTTCGCAAGCGAATCGTACGAGAAGTCCGGGGGATGTGCTCTGATTTGTGGCCAGGTTGTAGAGTTGAAACATTCGGTAGTATGAACACCAATTTGTTGTTGCCTAAAAGTGACATAGACATATGTGTCATGAACGTACATGAAGACATTTATGATGCTATGTGCTTGCTCGCCAAACGAATCGAAGATAGCCTTCTCGCGGAATACGGAAGTGTACGGATTATTGATAGCGCCAAAGTACCGATTGTAAAATTTATATATAAGGAATCACAATACGGCATTGACATCTGCATAAATGCTGAAGAAGGGCTAATCAACACAGCAGCTGTATGTGAATTCCTGGATTTGTATCCGATGGCTTATCCATTGATTATGATTGTGAAGATGTACCTCTATCTGAGAAGGCTACATGAACCCTATCATGGGGGACTCGGTAGCTATGCTACTACCCTTCTTGTGATCAGTTTTCTTCAAAATCACCCTTATAAGGAAATGCAGTATGCTGATCAAAAAATAGTATCGGCTGGAATATTGTTGGCTGATTTTTTCCGGTTTTTGGGGTTTTACTTCAACTATACGAACGTTGGACTGAGTATACTACAAGGCGGAGAGTGCTTTCGGAAGACCGACCGAGATACCAGGGGCTTACTTGTTGAAGATCCAAGCTATCCGGAGAACAATGCTGGAAGTGCAGCACGTCACTTTGGATCCATTTCAAGGTCATTCGAAGCTGCATACATGATTCTAATGACCGATGACACAAATATTTTGGATAAACTACCAGAAGTCTCCTCGATCGGGAATAAAAAAGGGTCCCTAGATGAACCCAAGGTAGTTCCACACTCAGAGTGGCGCCTGTCTAGACTGATATGGATCTCTAATCAAGAGCATAACTTTAGAGCAAATCTTTCCAACGTTCTTGAGACAATGCAAAGAGCTGGTAAATGACATAATTTAAGCTCGCTCAGCTTTTACCGTTGCAAAGATGGGCATATTTCTGTCCCATTCCAGATTTCCCAGACAGTGTCAGAATAAACAGGCGGAAAAGACAAGAAAAGAGACAATGTAAACTAAATGAACCGAGTTGATCGGTTATAATTTATGTGCAGTGAGTTTTGTTACTACTTACCATCCCATGGCACCATATTTTCTCTGTAGACTAACACATTTTGCATTAAATCATGGGAGGGAAGTGTGCTCATGCAGTGGAGCGGCCATGGTATTGGAAAAAGCTGGATTACCTGGAGTTATACCGTGGACTCGATTGGCCAAGTGTTCGCCGGGGCCGTCAAGTATACACAGAGGTCTTCGCCCCGTGTCATTCTCTAGATGGATTTACCTTTAACCATTTCCAAGCCTTCATGACCAAGGAGGAAATAAAAAAACTGGCTGCATCTTACGACATAGTTGATGAGGAACCCGGAGATGACGGTTCAAGCGTCATAAGACCGGGCAAACCGATCGATAAGTTGCCAGCTCCTTATCCAAATTCCAAGGCAGCAGCTTTCGCCAATAACGGAGCGGAACCACCAAGTCTTACTCTTATTCATTTTGCTCGACACAGTGGGTCTGACTACGTTTTCTCACTTCTTACAGGATATAACTGGGGTCAAGGGCTATTCGCCATTCCGCCTTGGCTGGGTGAACTCAAGCCAGGACAGTTCTTTAATCCTTATATGAAAGGTGGTATCATAGCGATGCCCCCACCGCTGTCTGATGGTATGCTGGAATATGAGGATGGAACACCAGCCACTGTAAGCCAAATGGCTAAAGATGTTGTTAACTTTCTTCGCTGGACAGCAGAACCTGATTATGATGCGAAGCGTTTGTATTTTTGGAAATGCCTGAGCACCCTATGTATCATCACGACCCTTTTTGTGCACCAAGGGCAGAAACATATGGGCAGCCAGATATTTAGGCGCACACGCTTCCGCTACTGGGGCAAAGCTTCGTATGGTGGCTTTGATGCCCGCTAGGAAGTTTATAGTTAAGAAAAATATATGTTTTCTTTACGCGAAGATTGGCTTTTAGCCTCCTTTGAACTAATTTCTAGTCTCATATCTTTTTTTGGCGATTTCTTATCACATTATAGTTTCTACATGCGTGGGCTAAGCCGCCGAAATCCAACAAACGAAAAGGCCACGTGATGTGCACACAAACATTTCCGCTCATCGAAGGGCGTATATTCACGCGCAGCAAACGTTTGGCTTTTTGGAAGATGACTGCTCCGTATCGATCTCCCAAAAATACATGCTTTACGTTTTGAATTTCTTCTGTATTTATTAGACGTAGAATAGATTAGACTAGAAGCAACTGTATGCAAAGTCGTGGATAAGAATGCTCACGAGTTCTCCGAATATAGAAAAAAGCGACCGTTTAACTGCGCATGAATCGTCATTCTTTGACCATTCAACCATCACCCCGTTTCGGTCGTGTACACAAACGCCAATAAGTCAAGCAGACTCCCACCACGATGTTCAAGCGCTGTCACTTCGTAAGCGGTCATCACACGGGGATAAACAGGGATTCTTCGATCTGTTCGAACTGTGCCAACGTATTCCGAAAATTCCAGGGGATAAAGCAAATAAAAAAGAAGAGCTTCATCATTTTCCACGATCGAAATCGAAGCTCGGCAGTATTGCTCGGAGCGATATCGATCGCGCGCGTATGACAGAGTGCTTTACACTGTGCACAATGCCGATCGATGCAGGTGAAATCTCAAAAAGACATGCCAAATCACTTTGTGCAAACAATGTGGACACTGTCTGGTTAGCTTCCTACAGGTCGACGGGTAAACTATTTGCAGTTAAATTTCTGTGGTCCCCATCACGTAGCCAGAGTAGTAGATACGCCCTGACCCGTCAAGCGATACAGAGTCAAGTCGATATTCACAAAAAAATGAAACATCCATATATCGCACGTCTTTCGGGATTTCTGAAAAACATACCGATTGGAGAGGATCCAAAAGTACACGCATGTGCCCTCATAACAGAGTACGTGCCTTGTGGGACTTTGGAAGATCAACTGCTATCGCGGCAGCAGAGCTCCAAAGAAAGAAAGTTTAGTGATTTAGAGGCACGACATATTATCTCACAGTTGTGTAGCGCACTTCGATACATGCATAACACTCACAGGGCAGTTCACTGTGATGTGAAGCTTGCTAACATACTGTACGACACTGACAAGCGGCAAATCAAGCTCATCGACTTCGGTCTTGCTTTAGACTTGGGCAAAGAAAAGAACTGCAATGCGAGAAGGACAGAAAGTGAATTCAACGATAAGCAGCTACTTCGACGAGGCACCCTGAATTATCTTTCACCCGAGCAAGTCCAAGGAACCGTACAGAACAGCAATCTCTCCAAGGTTGATGTTTGGGCACTAGGTGTTTGTGCGTGTGAGCTTGTGACAGGGGTATCACCCTTCGAACGTGACTCGGAGCTACGGACGAGACAGGCGATCGCCGAAGGAGCAATACAACCGGAGGCAGCGGCGCAAATTTCTCGACTAGCGTGTGTTAAATCATTCATCGGCGCATGCTTCGAATTGGATCCCCAGAAGCGACCATCAGTCGATGTCCTCATGAAGCACCTTTGGCTGAACTCGAAGTTGACTTCTTCCTAGACTTCCTAGAAGTACTTTGTAAACAGAAGTACTATTATCCGCATATAGTATACTATAAGTTTTATGTTGTTCAGCAGCAAATATTTATTCCAACTCATTGATTATCAGCTATATTCTCGACCTTTAGTATTTTCGTATCGCTTATTCTATGGAGAAGTCTACAAAATCTAAAATATCGAGCCACTATTGTGAATGACCATGGCAACCTCGGTGACAAAAGTGGTACACATCGCAATCCAAGTAAAAAGTAGCGTGAAAAAAACACGCTAGAGTTATCACTCGTCAATTTATATTATTTTCTCACGATATTTTATTGCTTCCTCACTTCCAATGGTCAATGAAAAACCGCCGAATGGGAGCGAATCAAGGAATATACGATCGCACCACAGACTTTCAAAAACTTGTGAGGAATGAAAGAAAAAGAGGATCCGCAAATGGACAGTCGTATCTGGAGGAAGTATCTCTCACCATCCCCGGAGATGAGCGCCCAACACAGCTTCCACAGGCTTCCACAAACATTCAATCGGCAGCAGATCAACTCGCCTACTCCATCGAATATTCTTTCAAAATGCTTGAGAAACTTGAAAGCACAAGACACTGTCAGCGTTCGAGTGAACGAGCGAGTGGTTCTCCATTCTCAGACGATCTCGTCTCCGAGATGACTGTTCGGGTAGATTCACACCGAGCTGCATTTGCCACACTCGCGACTCGTATCGATACTCGTGGATTCGTTCCCACTCTCCAAATATCTCAACATTACGCAGCGGTGAAGGTTGCTTTGCGCTCACGAATTCTTGAAGTGAGTCGGAACTTCAAGAGGGTTTTGACACGTCAACTTGCAGCAGCTTCCTGGGATTCTGCAATATCAGCAAATGACGTTTCAAATGTTGGTCAAGAAAAAGAGTTCATCACCAAAGATGCGGAACATCAACTGTGCATATATAGCAATCCGATTGACACCGCATCCGAAGCCCTGCGTAAGCGACAGATTCAAAAGATCGAAGGTGCTGTTTCAGAGCTATCGGAAATGATGCAAGAAGTCGCTCACCTTGTTGTTGAGCAAGAGAGTCTTGTCAGGCAGATTGATATGAATGTCGACCACTCTCTGAATGAAATAAACATGGGCAATTTTTCATTGACGAGCTTTGCGGAGAAGTTTCGATCGAGAGGGCGGCTTATCATTCGCGTGCTTGCGGTAGTATTGTGTATCATTCTCCTTGCCTTTGGTGTGGGTGTTGTTTGATACTGCCACAGCGCTGGGCAATGGCCAATCTCGAAGGTTGACCAAACGAGAAACTCAAACATATGCATTTGCATTTTGACTTATTGCGTATCGCTGGAAAGTAAACCTGACGACAGTTTTATGTGGTTTTACAAAATTTGCCAGCCTAAAGGCGGCTATTTCGGCGAAGAAGCGCTCGTCACTCTTTGTAAGTAAATTTTCAACAACAATCATTTTTCTCAAGTGAAATTTGGATCACATTGATATCTGACATCCGGTTGTATTGATTGAAGCTGAAGTTTCCCGTTTCTCCCATCTTCTCGACAATGTCCGAAAAACTCTTTCGATGCCCAATCGCACGCCCCTATTCCGCAGACGCTGATAAGCTGACACCAAAGATATACTCACTCGTGCGCAAATGCGATCTCGCCATAAAAGCGGAAACTGCTTCCAAAAACAAGAAGCAAGGGGTTCTCAAGGGCATAAAAGAAATCGGCAAACTGCTTCAGTCAAAAATTGATGGAAAGAAAGTTTCTCATTCCCTTGAAGGGGCACTTGTGGTATTCGGTGCAGATACGTCACCGTTCGACGTTTTATCACATATCCCAAAACTCGCTGAAGAAGCTGGTGTCGCGTACGTCTGGGTACCGAGTAGAAAAGATCTTGGAATCGCTGCCGGCTCTCGACGACCAACGAGTGTGGTATTGTTAGAGCCGCGAGGTGACTATGCGCACAGTTTAGCCAAATGTGTTCGGATGACAGAAAAGCTTGCAATGCAGTGATTGATAAAGACATCGTTCCTCCGTGGCAGTTCACGGGATTACATATCTTTTAAATCTACCAGTTGTGTGTTTGTACAGTTTTTATTCTCCGCCTTGATACAAAGTAGACATGATACCATACTGCTAAAGTCTATGGGCTACACTCGGCGTCGAATTCTTCTGTCAATTGGACGGAAGGCTTTCTGGATAGATTTTCTTACACTTAAGAGCTGACAGACAATGAGATGATACCATTGAAATATATCTTCGATTCCACACTCAGCCACTTTCATAGAGGAAAAGAACACTGTCGCAGGTCGTTTCATGCAGGTGCTCGGTCAATAGTGTACCAACAGTACTGCTTCTTCGAGCAAATGAACTTTACCTGTAATTTTGTTTGGGTGCTTTTCTAGTAAGCTTCCGAAAAAAAATGAATATTTTGTACATTATTTATCCTCAAGACAGTGGACTCTTTGCTTGGCTAGCTTGACTACAGCTCTCTCTCGCAGCAGGTGCTGATGGAAATTGTGTTTGAAGGATGTTGAGATGGGGATGATCCAGGAGACAATGGCCGTTTAGTAGGGAATGACAATGGAGGAAGGCGAAGTCGTAAAGCTTGGATTGGATGAATATGGCCTCGAAAACCACTAGGAGTAGTTGCTTTCTTCGATATGTCAACTTTCGATGAAGTAGGATAAGCTCACTGGCACATGTGACTCGACTGGTAGGTATGATGGAGTTGGACCTTGGATGTAATGTGTTCCGGTTGAGTTAAAACAGAAATTGTTTCACAGCTGACCCGACGGAAGGCCACCTCTTCGTGGTGGGTTGGACCAGTACCCCGTCGTGGGGAGGTTCAGGAAACGCAAAATACTGCTATGGAAATGGGAATCTCCTGGTGGCATTTGGCGGAGACGAGAACAACATGTACCAATAATGTGGGGATGAAAAGGCCCACACTAATTGCGCTAGAAATAGAGAGCATATGCATGCAGCATGCGTGTCAAAAAGCGCCGAGCCATATTTAGGAGATTTGCTTAGAGCCCGGAAGATTTGTCAAGTCCACGATCTATTGGATTGATGAAACTTGCCGCGCAAGTGGCATCACAGACTATGGTTTATTGCTGCATGTACCGATGCCATCCCATCGATGAAGCAAAAGGCATCGTTCAAAGCCACAGCTTTGTACCATTGCTTAGTTTTTTGAATGGATGGTGGCTGCGAATGGCTATCTCAATTGGAAAGACCCAATTTCTTTTGGAGCAGCAGTGATACCACTTATAATAAGTTGTTAGAAGAAAGGTCAAGCTAATTCATATGGAGACTCCATAAATCGAAACTCTTCGAAAACTTGCTTTGGTCGACTGCAAGTTCAGTTAACGATTCCAGCAAAAGTCGCAGGTCAATTTTTCCACTGAAAATGTTTTTTTTCAAGTGCAATTTGATTGAACAACATTTTACTGATTGTTCAATATGCACACGCCCTCTTTTTTTATGTCTATTCGTGTGGGCTCATCTCATCCCGTGCTTTAATCCACAGAGAATGAGTGGACGTTCTCTCGTCTCGCCACCAGGAGGATCCGGGATCCCCCATGGCAACTAACGGCGGTTTCCCGAACCTCCCCATGGAAGGGTACTGGTCCTGACCCACCACGAAAAGGTGGCCTTCCGTCGGGTCAGCACTGAAAATGCTTCGACCCAGAAACAACCTCTCCATGGACTGTGGCAGGGCTGTTAAGTCAACCAAACCACTAATGCAGTTGCACACTAAGAAAATCTCAGTCATCAAGCGCGTTAGTATTTAGGTCGAGGCTTCAAAGCCATCTAGGGTATTATCCTGTTTCGAACTACCCTGAAGGATAGTTCCTTCGAAAATCGAGCTCTTCCCCAGTCGATGGCGACGTCGATAGATGCATACGATGCATCACATATTTCTACCCAAGCAATCTGTATGACGTCTCCGTCTGCATTGTAGTTCGCCCCTTCCCACTTCTTGTAATCAGTAATTTTACCACTCGAGGTTTTGAAAAACCTGGTCGAAATCTCAGCGTTAAGAAGCTCCATCAAGGTTTGCTGATTGAGTGACGTCAGATCAACCAATTTACAAATCGGTGGGCGAAATAATTAGTAGCATTATGTAGCATTTTGATACGTAGGAATTACGGAAAGGGTATTCTGACGACCCCTTCGTGAGTAAATTTGGGGAATCTACTGGAAATATTAGAAGGCAATGCCAAGGATACACCGAGAGCGACGAGTAAACTCAAGCACAATTGAACTTTTTCTCGCATATGAATTTTCCCAGTGTATCATCACACTGCATTCTTTCACGGCAGTTGCTTTGCGTTACATAGAAATAGCACTCTGAGAAATTCAGGAGCTTGTCACGAATTGTATTTACAAGTAGTTCGATTTTAACCAGATCTTAAAGTGCTTCCAGATAGCCCCGGAAAACTAAATCGAGCTATTGTTATGGCAGAGTGGCAGGTAAAAAGTAAAGAGTTGCAACTAAGGCTTCTTTTCGAACCATATCGCACGACCCTCATCGTCACGATCAAGATGAATTTCGCCCTTTTTCTTAAGCTTCCAAAGAATCATTTTCATCTCGAGTGAGTATATTTGATTAAAATGTGTCTTTGCGTAATAGCTCGCAGTACATCCAGGTTCAGTCCGAACAGCTTTCGCAACAGCTTCCTCCGAAACCGCCTTTTTCACAGATTCGGCGGGGGAAGGTTGACGCCTGTTGTGTTCAGTTGGATCAGAAGCGGCCTTCCTTTTTTGACGTAACTCATGAAAATTAACCTTTTTTTCGACATTTTTCGGGTTGGGAGTGGGGCTTATCATACCAGGTGGGTATAAAACGCCAGGGTAGTACAGGTAGCGAAATAGGCGAATCATTCTGGTAGTAGTAACTATATAAAGGGAAGAATACTTCTAGTGATTATTTCCGTGACCCCAAGGTTTCCGGATCTGCAGTGAGTTCAGATTCGGTAAATCAAAAGGAAGTTTTAGCATGGGACGTCAGAAGTCCCATACCATGACAGACCTAATGAAAGCGTGAAACTCAGATGGTTAAGAGAGGTTACGCAAAGCAAGCTTTGTTTGCTAGAACATTTGATAGTTGATACTCTCAACAATCTCCTGTTGTAATGATGTCGAGAGCCATCAGTGTGTGATATTCACAATATTCACAGAATGTATTGACAACGTGATTACACAAAGTGTAATGACAGGTTACGTTTTTAGAGGTTACGATTCGATTAAGCTGCTACCAAACAGTGGTTTGGTAGATGTAATGGTGGCCCAGTACTAATTGTATGTACAGCTTACTCGCGATCCACGGCTTCTTCCTTCTCATTAGAGTGGCCGATCAGGTGGATCAAGTGGCGCGCGATGCCGGAAAGAATAAAGAGGCGGAGACAGTGCCTTGCGTGGCCAGTGTCCGAACGGTCGAAAAGAATAATATTCTGATTATCAAATAGCGTTTGGAAGTGCTCGTTGGGCTGTCTCGTTTTGACGAGAACCAACATGTTGTTCAGGCTCCCGTTCCGAAGTCCCTGCACTACTGTCAAGTCATGCATCCAGCTTTCTTCAGAGCTCATGAGAATCAGTAGTCTCGTCGGGTCGTCGAGCAGGTGAGTTTGGTCTTGCAGGGTGGAGACAGTTGGAAGGTCGGCGACACAAGCGTCAATGAGCGTTGGACCGGTCAGACAAATCATTTCCATGACCTCACCCATATGACCACTCTGAAGCATTTCCTTTACGTGGGAAAGAGGAACAGTCGTTTCCCCAACGCTATACCGAGGGTAGCCGTCGGGGGTCTTTTCATTTTTGAATCGAATTGTGACTACCCTATGCAAAGGCCGTGAGATGCTCGCACCAAAAATTTTGTATATGCCATTAACTTCGAAAGACTTTTCGACTGTTCGTCCACCGACGAGAATGACTTGGATTTCATTCAGAGATATCCGCTTCTTGTGGGCAACATATTTGAGGATGCGCATGTAAAAAGCCAGCAGGCTTAAATTGAGGCTTCGTTGACGATCGTACTGCACGACGCGGGCGTCGGACATTCGCTTGAACATGGGAGCAATATCGTTGACGGTGTGACCAGCTGGCGTATACAGTAGAAGTGACTTTTGTGTTAAGTTGAGCTCCTTCTCATTGAGCTGTCGGTCGTAAAGAATGTATTCGGTGCTGTCCGAATGAAGGTGGCCAATGGAGTGGTTGTTCATCCGAATAATGGCGGGAGTCTCCGGGGCTTTGCTTCGCGTTAATATATGCCGAAAAATACCCTTGTGTTCGTCCAGGAGAGAGCGGAATTTCCACTTTGCTGGAATGAGAAGTTGGTTTAGCTTTCGAAAGAGCGCGTTACACAACGGGACACTGAACTGGACACGGAAGTCAGCCACTTCATCGACAAGCAGAAAGCGCAGCCGTTCGCACGGCGGAACCAATCTTTCCGCGGGGCATATAGTTACATCCCCCACAGCTATACCGAGTTGGGTGAGCGCACCACTTGCTAGTGTAAATAGGCTATCCAGTCCTTTCAGGTACTGCCCGTTTCTCGTGTGTGTCCAAATGAAATATTGAGTCTCGTTCGCGCTTGTCCGGCGTTTTTCGCAATATGCGATATCATAGCCAAATGTATGAATAATTGGCCGAAGGAGTTTTTCTTTGAAAAGTGGGCTGTTAGAGATGAACACAATTTCAGGAAGTAGTTGGACTGCTTCGTCGGATTCTGCCATGCAAGACCAGTGAAAGGGTAGGTCAACCGTTCGAACGGTGAAGCTTGAAGGGATCTCGTTTTTGATCAGCGTTTCTCCTGTGATTTTATGGCTTTGGATGTACACACTCGTCGGGTTATTGGTGCAGTTCACGGGGGACGCGTTCTCAATTCGATCAGCAATCAAAACTTGAGCAGCATATTCCCGATCTGCACGAGTCATTGAGGTGAGAACCTCTGTTCTCCGTTTCTCCGAATTCCGACCACGATGGAAGTGTAAACATGCCTTTTCGGGAAAACTACATCTCCATAATTTCCGCTCGTGTTGGCACACGTCGCTCTGTGGATTATACTCATCGCACTCACTGAGCCAAAGCTGGGCCCAATGGTATGCAGCATGGTAAGAGGAGGGAGGTTTTAAAAAGTGCACTTGTGCAATGAAGCCAGTGTTGGAAGAGTCCGCTGCTTCACCGATGTCAAATTCCACTCGCTGGAAGCACGGCTCGTCAGTGTTAAGTTTGGCTAAGCCCAAAGACCCCATCGATATGCATTCTTCTGCATTTTCGCCGGACTTCGATACCATCGTGAGTGCGGAATCGGTGTTACCCTGGTGTTCACAGATATGATCTGGAGGAACGCTTGAGTATCTTTGACGATAGACATCATCATTCGAACCGTCAACATTTGAAGGTTTTAGCGAACAATTCTGGTGCGCGGCGTGAGGCACAGAAATTTCACGGCTCATGTTATAATTGTACATACTGGTGGGCTTTACATATCTTTCTACTTCGATCGGATGATAATATGAACCGCTTTCTTGCGTAGAAACGCCGCTCATTTGATCATAACGATCGTCATCCTTGCGACGACGCCGCTCGAAGTACTGCATATCCGCTGCATAAGCAGCATCCATAGGATGTTCACCCACTGAAATCGCCGTCTGTGTTTTGTTTAGATGAGTGCTCGCTTGATTGGGCGTCACTTCATAGACATACCCGTTATACCTTTCAGAGAAATTGTGTCGTCTTCTTTGGCTCGCAAATCTCAGTTCATTGCTTGTGTTATTGGGATCATTCCCCTGTAGCGTTTCTCTTGTTATTGCACTATTTGGAATACCAGTCCGAATCCATTCCTTTTCTTTCATTCTTTGCCATAAAAGCTTCGAGTAGTTTCGCCTTGGTGCAGGTTGTCTTTGGTCTCCTATCTCAGATGAAAGAGTCGCCCCTATTTTTGCTGTGCTTTGATGGCTATTGCTGAGAAGATCCTCTTTTTGACTTTGCATAATAGCATGTACTTCACGAACAGCTGCCCCGCGATATGGTTTACCTTCCAGAATGTTTTTATCAGCTTGCCGAAGAATTTCCTCTGCAACGTATTCCATATTGATAAGTCCAGCAGCGATATTCCTTTTGAATGTACGCGGAGAAGTTCCGTCGCGCCCACGATGAAAGTATTTACATATGTTATTGGGAAAAGGATGACCAAAGAGTCCACCTTTGCTCATGACTGGCGTTTCTTCGTGATTGCAGATTCCAGTGGATTCGTCGTAGTCGTTACATTCACGTACCTGAAAGCCTGCCCATTGGTTTTGTGTTTTCGGCGTCCGGTTGGACATGTGGCCTATCAGTTCGCAATGATTTCGTTTCCTATTACAATAGGTAGACTTTGGCGCATATAGGGCATTTCATTAATCAATGTAACCCTGAAGTATACATCAAACCACGGAAATTACAAATAACTTTCTTCAATAGAAAGACTCTCTCAGTGGAGGGTAAATTCTGCCGGATTTTTATAACCCCCGTTCATCAGAGAAAAATCCCCTCAGCTCAGTATCCTAAAGCTATCGGTAGACACTCTGTCGAAACACATAGAAAACGGAGAAGATTTCGTCGATCCTATCTATTGTATGTATGCCGATAAAATGGTGCACAATTCGTATTACTCCAGGTTTTCCTCAGAAGAGTAATCTGATAAAACAACATTTTCAGCATCTGGAATGCCGTCTGCAACAACCATCACCCAGAGGTCCCAGTGACTCTCGATTTCTTCTCTCAGCTTCGGATGCATACTGTATATCGATTCTGCAAATTCCTTCGGACTGATTTGCTTTTCTACTACGTGTAGACGTGCTTCTTCAAATTTTGGGATTACACGTAGCTTTTCGAAAAAATCCAAAGCTCCATCGACAATCTCGTTGAACTTGTGCTCCGCTTCTTCACTCATCTCATATGAGCTTGTGTCCTCCTCATGAGACTCTTCGGGATCAGAATGACGTTGGCTTCCATCAATCAAATATTCCACAGCTTTCTCCAGGTCGTAATGATACTTTTCTAACGCTTCTTTGGCCTTCTCACTCACAAAGCCCATGGCAGTGAGTTCAGCTTCCTTAACCAGTTTTTCATCGCATTGACTGCTCTTTGCTGCATGCGAATTCAGCCTTTCTTCATCATCTGCTGCTTGCCGATCAAACTCTTCACCAATTATGGGTTCCCTCTTTCGTTTGGATGAAGTAGGGACGTTGCCAACGACCACCACAGTGCAATCTTCTTCTAGTTTTGCATCAACTAGCTTCATGTTATCCTCTAATGTTTTACCCCGATAGCAGATCTTTAGTGATTCCCGGTAGTAGTTAATTTTTGCGGCGATTTGGTCCTTCAAGTTTGCGATCGTCGACTCTGGTCGGTCATGATATTCGATGATATCCGTCTCACCGCTCAGCCTGCGCACATTGATCTTCATTATACGCACGATAAATGATTACACTGATTTAACTTGGGTGAAAAATGCTGTGCATCAAATGATTATCAATGGAATTCTAGGAACACTAAGACTTAGGTACACTCACAGAAGGCTTGCGAAAGACGTCCTTTACAGATTGAATGAGTTCCATTGCGAAATGCTTGTCACTATATTCACTAGATTCAATGGATTTATAGTCAATTAAGATAGACACCACCAATGGTTTTTCAATGTCATAAATTTTGTCAAGTACGCAGGAGTTCTTGTCAGATGTGAGAAGTAGCTGATATATCCTTCGTGCAATAACCACCTCAATCTCATTGCCACATTCTTTTGCTCCGAATAAACATTCAATATCAACATTTTGGTATGAACGCTCGTGAGCAAGTGGAAGTTGAGATGTGAAGGAACACCGATACACACCACCAAGGGAGCTGCATTTCTGGCTGACGAAGAGTACATTATAATTATCGAAGTTCAAGAACACGATCGTGGTGGGAATTCCACATACAGTACGGCTCTCATGAACAGACTCTGAAGCGTTGTTCTCTTCTATGCTCAAGCGGTTAAAAAGTGAGCTACCTTGAAAGCTTGGGGCCATCACTGAGATTAGTTTTCATTGCCAATTCACGGATACCGTAATAAGGCAAACAATGGGAAACAGGAAAGTTCTCCTTTACTAAATCCAACTTTCGGTATCGCAACTGGAGTTACTCAGATCATAAGTTCCCTGCCCAGAGCCATCGGAGGCTTAGAAATGATGTGGCAATAAAGGCAGTCCAGCTACTGTATCCACACCACCTAAGTCTTCGGTGTTGCATGAATTGACGAAGTGACGCGATTGACCATAAAAGTCCTGCAGCAAGGTCATTAAAGCAACGATCCTGTAAGCTTATCCCGCTACCATCAGTGGGTTGCATAGCATTTCCCAGAAAATAGGTCCCCGAGAGAAAAGTGCTTAGAAAAACGATACGGTTACTTTGTCCGCACGTAAGCATAGCCCCACCGAAAAAGTAACTGCAGATGCCTAGTGATAAAGAAATCGTAGAATGGATATTTGGAAAGTGGTGTGTCTTGATAGCATATTCTTCTTTTTGTGGTGCCTGCAAAGCGCTAGACGAGTGGGTATCTTCACTCCTATCCAATTTTTCATTGGCAGACTGCATGAAATAAGTGCCTAATAAATGAATCGAGTTGTCTATTTCCGTGATTACAAACTATCAGAAGAAAATCGCATAAATTTTAACTGAAGCTAGTTTAATAGGGTGCAATAAAAAATTCGAAGTTCGAGCTATCCGTACGCATTCCATAGATTGAACAGTATACGATACAAGTATGACTAACAAGCAGACCTGTTTTCAATAAAGTTAATCTGCCCTTGTTGTCTGCGCTTTATATCATAGGATAGATAGTCAAAGATTTCATGTGTAATGAAACAAGAAAACATTGTGACGAAGTCAACGGCGATTTTAGAATAACAAATATCCCTACCGGGCAGATAGGGTGTTCAATTTGTTGTCTCTTAGGCTGGTCCAATATAAGCTATATATCTGTGAAAAGGACTGCATTATCAATATGCATAGGGATCATCATGTGGCTATCAAGCGAGTCGAATATCACCGTTCATTAGAGAGCTTTGCTTTTCCTTGATAAAGACTTCATACTTACTACCCTCACTCGTCTTGTATTTGACGCCAAGCTTGTTTAGGTAGCTACAGAGCTCATCTAAGACGTCCGAAAGTGGCACTGTCACACCGACAACTTCCAATTCGTAGTATTTGGGGGAAAATGGGAGTTCCACTTGATCTAGCTTCAGTAGCAACCCATCGGGTTGCATCTCAGACCCAGGATGGAGAAAATTTCTTCTTACAGTTTTGAATCCTCCAACATATTTCAGAGATTCTATGCCGTATTTCGATCGTAGGGCTGCTGTTATGGGGTTTTCTCTGCCCCTAGGGGATGTCAAAAGTAAATCAGCTTCTGATTCCTCTTCAGCTGAAGATGTTTTGCTATGCAGCACCTTGCTCGAGGATAAGCTCATCATATCTTCCGGCTCTCGCAAAACTCTCTCTGCAAGTTTTATTGGTATCTCTGCATGTGTTGACCAGCGAACACACGTTCCATGGAGCGTTTCAGAGTCCTCTTTTAAAGTACACCGTGCCATGTTGGCTCCAGGGACTACGCGAATACGTAGTGTAGAATGGTTGGCATGAAGTACTTCGTCGGGGCTATCAAGAAAATGATTTTCTTGTTGCTCGACAGATATCGGTTTCCCAAGAGCGCTCATCAGCTTGTCTACGTCTTTCGAGTCAATAATGACCTTGCATTCCAGCTCCATTTTGATTTAGTGGAATCTATCCAGTTGAAACAGTGACAAGAGAAAATAATCGAATCCAAGTTATTGTGTGTCCTGTACATACTACTTCCGAGATGAAAACAAGGACTCTTAATTATTTCACACAAACTATAAACATGACGAATTCGAAAGTAACTCCTAGTATCAAATTACTATTAAGCCTGTAGACGCTTATAGATTTTTCGCAGCTTTGTTAAATAGTCTCCCCTTTTTGAGTGAGAGTACCCTTGACACGAAGGAAATACGCTGATGACAGACGCCTTTACGGGGTTATTCACCTTAGAAGTGTGAGTACGACGATTTTGACCTTGATAACCTTCAAAATCTTTGAAAGGATATGTATTATCAGGAATAAGTATATGCGCCTTCTTCGACTTCCTTTTTTCGTTGGGAAATTTTGTTTTTACTTTGAGGACTATGTTAGCAGGTACAGTGGGATACCAAACTTTGCTTCCATCAACTTTTCTCTCAAAGCGAAGTTCCGATTTTTGCTTCAATTTCCATAGAAAAACGTTTACTTCGCAAGAATGAGCTTTTGTAAACAGGTATTGTGCGTAATGCTCAGCCGAATATCCAGGATTTTCTGATACTGCGAGGTAAGTGTTTTCCTCAGATACCTCTGCGTATATTCTTTTTCCGTTTGTTTGACAAACTTTCGCTATAGCCTCGCTAGTTCGTTGGTGAGTGCTGCGATTAATCGGTGCCACCGAGGACTCCCCTTCAGTAAAAGACTTCCGCGCGACTCTAGTAAGACTGCAATTATTTAAGAGAAACTTTCTAGGAAAGAAGTTCAACCAAGTCATTATACTTTTGTGGCTGAATATTCTGACCTGCTGTGAATTTGATCGCGTCGAATATTTATAAGATAATCTATAACATTGTCAAAGAAATGGTACAATCGTTAGTTCTGCACCCTAATGCAGCATAAAAATATTGTAGAATTCCGATTGCATTTTCGCGGGAGCGAATATCTGATGAACTAGTCCTCGCGCGCGTCTCTATCAAGCACACGTGCCACTTTTCGCCGTACACAGCGTACCCGGAATACTTATAATTGAATATTAGCCAACGAAAACATTAACGATGGTCGTCTAGTGGTTAGGATGTGTGCTTCACACGCACGAGATCGCGGGTTCGATCCCCGCCCGTCGTATTTTCACAGTGCAGGAAAATGACGAGAGTGGGGTTCGAACCCACGCCCCGCAGGATTAGAGCCTTAATCTAACGTCTTAGACCACTCGACCATCTCGCCTTGCGTTTTACGGAGGAACGTGTTGGAGCCTTCAGCATGCAAAGCGTAAGGGCCGCTGCGGGAATCGAACCCACAACCTCTCCAACCCGAATGGAGAATCATGCCACTAGACCAAGCGGCCGACGTAATTCCATGAACAGTTCGCAGTATTGATGTGACAAGGGGGCAATTGCGTTCCACTTTTCTACTATTAATGGTATAGGGAATTACGTTATCAATGTGTTGGCAATATCCGGAGAGATTATTTATTTATAAGTCGTTTTACGGAGAATGATAAGGTCACTGTTGGAGTCAAACCAAACGGAGAGTTCCACAGAGAACGTTTTTTTATGAGGGTGCCTTTTCGTGAATTGTTTTGTTCATTTTGCTGTTTGTTCATTGTGCCTTTCGACAAGCATTGAAATCGACAGAGCATTGGCTCCTATTCACCCGTCTTCGCCGAATGCCACCAGAGGGATCTTCGAGAGGAGTATTTTGGGTCCCCTAGCCTCCCCACAGAGTGGGTGCTGGTCAGGACCCACTACCCTGCGGTGTCCATAAATGGAGCCAGCACGGGAAAAGCTATCAGAGAGCAGAGATCAAATTCGTCCGATTGACATAATCGCTCGGCTGGTTTCGAAGCTGGAAGTGCCAGTTTAGCCTAGCTAATAATCGGTCGGGTAAATGAGTCAAATCCGGACCACCAGTATATTTTAGGCTTGAAAGCTTCATGTGCTGTGGAGGGCTGCGTAAATCCAATGACTTGTTGAATTGTCCAACTGGCAGGTCAGTCAGATAGACGTTTTCAATAACATGCCCATAAATTGCCGATTTTATGGAGCGTGAATCGTTCGCAGCTCTGATTGATGGGAGAAAGTTCAATTTGACTGTACAGTGGAGCCTAGTTCAACTTTGCCGACGGGTGCCCGAAGCCAATGCGCGTCTTGCAAGCGAAGAATATAAAAAATAATAATATATGACGCTGAGAATCGCAAGAGATTTCGATTCGAATACTTTTTCATTCCACCATATCTTTGAGTTCCTTACGATTGTCACAGATTGTACCACGGGTTTCGGTTGTCAGCGGCAAATGTGCTGGCCTAAATCGCCAACGAATGCGATCAAAGGCACTTCAGTGTTGTAATACGAGCAAAGCTTGTAATCTGTTCACTTCAAAACGGCCAAAAAACGCCTCTCAATCGATCGGAAGTAATTTTTGTCTATAGAAAATTAAGGGGGGGGGAAGTCAGCAGTATTACTGAGAAGAGGTTATTTAGGGGTCGAGTATGGAAAGCCTGTTCACCCTTCGGACGCGGCGAGATAGGTGAAAGAAGCGCGGGACAGTGTCTCCACAAACACGAGTCTGAGATGATTTAAAGATGCAGAATTTCGTGAAGTTTGTCGACGATGAACATGAGAATGTCGACCCGTTCCATATGAACTCCTTCATGAGCTAATGATACAGGTCAGCAGATCACTGACCAAAAAATGGTGGATCAACAAGCAAATGTTGATTCATTCATTTACATGGACTTATTAGAGAAGAAGGCAATGAGGCAAGCATCTGACAAAACCTATACTCGTATCGTGGATAAGCTTGAACGCACCTGCAAGGAAAGTCCGAAGCGTCGAGATCACCGAACAACGGAAAAGGGTGCAAGGAAAGGTTTTTAAGAAGTGGTTAGACAAGGAACTGAGAACGAAGCATAAATTCCTTGTAAGAAAATTACCGTCGATAAGAGATTCTGGCAATCTGACTTTGCCGGTATTCATTTTATTTTGTGAAGAAATTGTTTTGTACACCAATCCAAACATGAGAAACTTTGGAAAAAGCAAAGCTTTGATGGAACGTGCGCTTCTATCGAGTCGAGACGATCATCAATATTTGGCGCTTCTACGCAATCTTTCAATGTCCTCCTGAGAGAAGCCTTCCATTTCGAGGCATTTGTAGAATGCATCTATATGTGCTTGACACTCGTCTATGGACGCTCTCAATAGAAGGCACTCGTCACGAACTTGTCGCTCTGCCGGACATACACAACATATCTTACATTTTTTTTTCTTTGATGAACTTTGGTCGAGCGGTTTTACCGAAGTGTTTTCTTTTTTTGCTGTATTCTCTTGATTCTCGGACAACCAAGTTTTCCAGTAACTCATGTATCCTCCCATGAAGCAACGACTATGAATCTATGCAAAAAATGTAGTAGCAATTATATCATATTGAGCGGAGACGCATTCGCTTTTTTCAGTTAGATCTTCGAGTCGACATATACACGCATTGTCTACTTTGTAATCGGAAATCATTAAAGACATGCCACTCTGCTGCCAAGAACTTGGATGCATTCCAAAATGTCACGTGAAGCCGTGAATAACGTTTGCAGCTTAATGCGGACATATCAAAGGTCTTTTTTGCTGTAGAGTAGCGCATATTTGGTACATTCCCTTATCTCTCGCAATACGGTAAAGTGCTCGAAAGGTTTCCGCCGAGATGTGCTGATTGGAAATGGGCAGGGTGTGTTGCAAGTATTCTGCTGCCCGTTCGACCATGTTCATTTTCACAAGGGCTTCAAAAACTGCGTGCGCCAGGGTTCTGTCTTTCATCACAGCTTCCACACCTTGCTTCTCAAAGCTGTAGCTGTGGACATTGTCCGACGGACCGATGAGCGTACTCGTGTAGCATGCAAGAACATATGCGTAATTCGCATAATCAGAAGCTATAGACTTCTCATCGGTGTTCAATAAAGCAGTTATAATGGTTTCCCATGTTAGTTGGAATCGGGATGCTTCGTGTAAGATGAAGAATTTTTCGACGCCATGACTATCCCTGCATTTTTTAATCAGTTTTGCAAGGATCGAATACACGGAACGCGACCCATTTAACCTCATTTCGCGCTCAGTCAACCAACTTAGCACTCTGTCCATTTTATGAGGTCGAATCGCACCAGAAGAATCATGTTTACTAAACGCTATGAGAATGCTTTTTTCCTTTGGGTTGCTTGCCGACAGATATTCGAAGAGCTCTTGAGCATCTATGTTTCCTCTCTCTATGCTTCTCTGAAGTACGCCATCTCCCAGGAAAAACTTCGAATCAACACCAAGGTGCTCGAATACGAGGTCCCTCAAAAGTCCGATCGTGTCTTGCGGAACCTGAGCGAAAAGCTTCTTCTCTACGAATTGTGTAGCAGTTTTCATCACCACTTTTCTCATCGTTTCCAGCGAAATGTCACCATCAGCACAAGCGTTGACCCCTTCAATAAAGTTGATAGTGGCATTGGGAAAATGTTCTACGGAATCAGCGAGCGTGCGTTCGATGCAGGCATTCATAGGGTCGCCCTGCGAAGTCAGGTCTATGGGAGGTGGGAACACTATGAGTTCAGATTGCGTCTGCTTTTTGCAAGAGCTCTCGACCAGGTTCATGAGCCCAGAACTCTCACATCTTCGAAAGCCCTGGATCACTGCGGTAAGAATATCATCCCAAACTCTCGTTACCTCATCTAACTTTGCTTCGTTCGTAGAACGGAAAGCCGATATGTCCACAGTTGGATAGAGTAGCGCGGATGCAACCAGTGAGATCCCTGCTGCGTTCCCCGCCGTCGAAAAAGCATGCAAAGCAGAAACGGAAAGCAAGAAAAGCCTTGATGGGCGGGATACCGCGGAGAAGGACCGGTAGTCAAATGATGAGTCAGTGCTCGCAGCTTCGTGTCCGTCTTCGTAAAACCAAAGAAGCGGCAGTATAGGGACTTCTCTAGGAAATTTTAAAGGCATGATCAAGTGTGGCTGGTCGGTGTCCTTTGTTTTATTGGAGTGAAAGCTTATTTCTTGCACACCCTTGCTGAGCCTCTCAAGAAACTTATCACCGAGCTGCGAGCGCACGACAGAAATCCATATAGGCAGCATGGCTGCCGTGACATGTGAAGTGGTAGCGTCATCTTGCTGCACAATATTCTGCGACAAATCAGCGAATGATTTATCTAGCGCAGTTAGAATTGACTTTGGCAAAGGTTTCAAGCCCTCCGCTTCTGCCAATTTCAAGAGACATAGAACCTTTTCATAAGACTTTGTCTTGATCGCATCTTCTGTTGTTTGGAAAAAGGATCGCTCATCATTTACATGTCCACCGATGTCTGTCAAACGCTCATAGTTTTTCAGACTGGGCACTGCATTCTGAAAATTTCGAATGGCATCTTGAAAATTCTTCAGCTTATACAGCGACTTTGGAAGAGAAGAGGAGTATCTGTACTCTATGACCTTGCATGCTACACTGGAGCAAGAACTTCTCGTGTGCCATAAATAAGCGTATCGTCGAGATAATAGCATTCATACCAGGAGTACTGTGCCAAATATATATATATATATATATAATGAAACCAAAGACCTAATAATGGAAACAATTTTCCCGCTACATCCGTGTGCGCTTTTCGAAATACCAGTAATCGAGAAATCAGTTGCGAAGCCTAGACACGGAATCGATCAATCCCTTCTGCGGATATTTTATACTTTCAACATGGCAAAGCATGTTCATTTTTCTACTATAATTTATCAGATACAGCATAGGTTGGCCTCGCAAGTATTCAGAGCTGAACGCCCTATTTGCGTCAAGCACTATCTTCTGCGCGCTCCACTGTTAAAGATGACTAGGATGGTCCTTGCAAACATAAGTAGCGCACCTGACAGTAAAACAGCGAAATCACTTGTTATGTTTCAGAGGGCACCTCATATCAGTCCTTTGCTTACTCACGCTTGTAACTATAATGAAAGAGATTGTCACTAGGGTAAAATCGAGCTTTTCGCAGAGTTTCACAAGTAAATTGTCACGATCGCGCTGCTTGCCATGCAATAGGTTTATTGAGAATAATACTGATTGAATTGAATTCGTCAAAAAGTATGTCCATACTTTTCGTTGTTGTATCAGCGCATTGACATCGTATCATTTTTTCTTGGCAGGAATAAGCTCCCCGGGCAATCGATTCAGCATAAAGAACACCTTTACTCAATGCCCTATGGTACATAAGTGCTCGATCACGGATATCAGCATTGCTGAAGTCGTTCATTTCAATAACAAGCAAGTTTCGAAGCGCTTTCAAGGTTTCACTTGGCCTTTTCGCGAACAGCATAATCGAAGTTCTAAGTAGATTATCACGTAACTCGTATGATAGTATACTATGCATCCCTATAATCAGTTCAAGTATGTATGGTGCTTGGGCAATCGACTGGGGGAAGTTGCGAAGTGTGTAAAGAATGGAGAAGACGGTATCACGAGAAGAAAGATCCAGTTTCTTAACTTCATTTATGGAGATGAATGATCTGATAAATGTCCCGTCATCCACATTTCCCAGTGATAAAATTTTCGGTAAGGAGCGAATCGACATCTCTCTAGCAAAATCATCATATGGATGGTCAAGTAGTCTTCTATGAAACGTGTGTAGCTTCCCTGATATAGCGTCGAAGAGGTCTGCTTTGAGGACACCACGGTTGACGAGTAAAAAATCGCAAACTCCATCAATTGATCTAGCACATTTTGACACTATATCATGGTTCTCCCTAGATTCTTTGATGCAGTAAGTAATTTCATCCAAAATGGAACCCACATTTTTCTCGGTTAGAAGCTTCACTAAAACATCGATCTTCGTGGATTTGATATAGCTAGGTTCTCCAAGCCTGGGGAAAAAGCCTCGGTAGCTCTCATGGAAAGATTGGGGTGACAGGTGAACCAGAAATTTTAAATGCATTAACAAGATGTACAGGATTTCCGGACTTGAGTAGGAGCACATGAGCAAAAGCGGCTTTCGAAGGCGATTACAGACATGAAAGAGAAGAGTCTCATCTTTTCTCGCCAGCCTGATAAAAAAATTGGAAACAGAGATAAGTAACGCAGAATTCAATGTCTTAATGCTTTCCTCAAGCAAGTTCATTATGTCGTACATCTCTTGCTCATCGGTTACCTCGTAGTTCGCAGTGCGCCACAGGACAGTCGAAATTTCCCAGTCACTCATCTCCCTGAGTCGATTGAGCAGAAAATACACCATACTCTTCGTAATAGACGGGGGAACCAATAGTCCCAGTGGCACTTTTTGTCTTTCCATTGACGTTCCCCGTTCAAAGTGGCCTAAAGTGGTTATTGCGTTTATACAAACGCCACTATCTGCATCGTACACCATTTTGTCGATTATTTCACGGGTATCTCGAGTTCTCAATGAGTCGTGACAGACGGAAAGCTCAAGCGAAGACATAATGGCTATTCGGCGAACGTATGCGCTTCGATCGGAATAACACGTTTCGACCAACGGCAATATGTACTCGCTTAAGTAAGGCAGTCTCAAACCGCTGAAACATCTTAGTGCCAGACCTCTGATTATGGGAGATTCATCCGCGCAATCTTTTTGAAACGTGTTGATGCAAAGAAGCGCAAGCTCTTGATTTGCTCCAGCATACATCCCTATGTAAAGGTACACCATTTTCTTTTCGATCAACGACCCAGTGGCTCCAGCTAAAAGCATTTCGGGAAACAACGAAGAAGTATCAATCCCAGAGGTAGTTAATGAGATAACTTTTTTGATAAGTTCTGTTCGACCGTTCTCCTCATCCATCGCGTCTAAAGAAGGATCCCGAAACCGGTTCTTTAATTCGAGAATTTCATTCGATTTCCATGAGACGTTCGAGGACCGATAGCGGTGCGCAGGCGAAAATGATGGCTTTTCGCGCGAGTGCGGGATGTTTCCTTCAGTAGGCATTTTCAATTATATGAAAACAAAGAAATCAGGTACTACAGTACATGAAGTACGAGTAGATTTGTGTTTAAGCTATTGCTAGATGATGGATATTGCGTTCGCAATTCTAATTCATCATTAGTTCATCTGTTGCAAAAAGCAATTTGGGGACCGACTGTCTGGGTGTAATATAGCATTCGCCTGTACAATTACTTGATTCTGTCCCAATTTAATAAAAATGCCCGTGTAACCTAATACAATGCAGAGCTCCCCCCCCCCTCTAGAAATAGTAGTAAAAAATACCAAGACTTTCCCAACAACTCACCAAGTACTTTTTATATAGGGTGTCTTCTTTAAAATGAACAATATAGTATCAGGCATAATTAATGTGTAAAGGTATCCGGAGAATAGAACTGCCAGCAAACGGATCTCCGGTGGATATATGAGACCCTATTATAACAGTGCCAAGCATTATGTTTTATAACATTATAGCAGACGGAATGGCGAGAATAAAGTTCCGCTCCAAGGCTCGTAATACGCGTTGTATTCTTCATTTCTTTTGAAATTCAGCAATCTATATTTTGCTATTGGTTATCTAAGCAACCTCATGCGATAGCTGAGAATACTCTTTTCGCAAACAGCTGAGTTTAATGATAGTGTACTCTCTAGTCCATTCTGAAGGAAGAGTAATATGCAAGGCCCATTGGAAGCATGCCGATTTTGACGAGGAAACTTGTCGGTCGATAAACCAAATGATAGAGAAAATTCCAAGATACGATAATCGGTACACCTTTAAAAGCGAAGGTTATCTCCATCACTACATCGTGGAGCACCAAATACTTTACTTTTGTGTGGCGAGACCCAACATGCCATCGCGAATAGCTTTCGAATTTCTTGATGATCTAAAAAAGAATTTCAAGAGAATACTCACAGGCAACGAGTCAAGTTATCCACTTGATCTGAAAACAAGTGTTAGTGAGCAAAATGCACTCGGCTCAATGATCAGGGAAAAATTGGAGCAGTTTAACCACCCGGATACCGACAAAATCTCTGCGGCACGTCGCCAAATCGAGGATGTGAAACAAGTAATGCTGCAGAACATAGACTCGGTAATTAGGAGAGGTGAACACATTGATACACTTGTTGATCGTACTTCAGAGCTAAGTGCCTACGCCGACAACTTCAAAGTGCGCTCTAGAACACTTCAACGGAAGATAATGTGGCAAAACATTAAAACACTTGGGGTCTTGGTGCTGTGTGTCATTACCTTGTGTACTCTTCTAGGCATGATGGTGTGTGACATTGACTTTCGAAAGTGTCGCTAAATTAGAGAGCATGTTCTCCCCGTAAAGCTATGAACGTGTAGTCGCAGAACAGCAGTATTTGACTACTAGTAGCAAAAAGCAGTAGTAACTTCTATATAAGCATCGCAACCAAAGGTATTCAGAGTATAGCCCTTGTATGCCCAAAGCATCCTGATTACCGCATAACAAATGATTCATCCTACGCTAATAGAGTAAGAGACCTATCAAAGCTTTCGTTAGTATAGTATGAGGGTTAATTAACTCATCCTTCACGGTGTGATCAATGTCAATACTATCGAGCGCGAGGGTCATTTCGATTGGTCTAGATGTTCACGGTTCGGAATTCTGAAAAGACTAGGGCAATATGCATATTTTGCAGTGCAATCTTGTAGCGAAGAGATATTTAGGCATTCCTTCACATGATCTTTATGCATAAGTTTACTGGATATTGGTGGCACCAGATGCGAGACCCTTTGATATTTTTACGCGTTGTTTTTTCATGGGAAGTCTTTGTGTTTCATGTTAAGATGAAAATCAATCTCTCTGCGAATGCTTTTTTGTCCATTTTGTGCTACTAAGCTGCTACTCAAGTGCCACGGAACAATGGGGTTCCACTGTATGAATTGTCCCTATAAGTTTCTTGTTGATCACGTTGATAAGCATCAAAAAAAGCTTCATTTTACTGGCATGTCACAGCATCACCCAACACAAGACGACGATCCTTTAGCAAAAGATAGTCCCGATGAGCAAGTTTCATCTATTGAATTCTGCCCGAATCGTAAATGCGACTCAAAAAAGGCTTCTTTCTCACAGATGCAAATCAGATCAGGTGACGAACCAATGACTACAATATACAAATGCATTAAATGTGGTGAAACATGGCGACTTGATTGATCTCATTATTTAGAACGATCAAATTCGAGTCGTTCTTGAATGGATATTTTTAATTAAAGTTAAGTGTTTAGTGCTTTGTGAAAGCATGAAGGAAGTACTTCCGTCAAAGTGAACGATGACAGTGTATGTTACGTCTCTATTATGAGCAAACTCCGTTTAGAATTGTTGCGCTGATATCCGATATAGCTAAATACATGGATAACACAACAGAGGCGAATAGAATCCGATCATTAGCTCTCAATGAGTTGGTAAAATGGACAAAAGAACGGGCAGGACAGTCCTGTGGTGAGAGTAACTCAGGAGAGGTGTATGACCTATGGGCAATGCTTAATGAGCTCGGTCAGAGTAGTGGCCTCCCAAAGCCCTTGAGAGGCATGACAATGTTCACTACTTCCGCACTACTCGGTATCAGAACTGCAGGAACTCGTTTTAGCGGTAACGATCCATACAGTGTGTGGAATGAAATCAGTCAAGAAGATTTGTCTAAACTACCCACTCTCTTTGTGGAGTTACACTCTTGGAATATGGGCCGTGATATAGCGAGTACTCAAGGAATGGACAAATGCTACTCTCTTTCACAGAACAATATGGATGCAGTAAAACTGTTCTTGGAGAAGCTGATCAAGGATAGGAAATCAAAAGTTACATGTCGAGGCAAAGAAAGTACGTTGTCAACATGTCATCAAGAGCATGTCGATTATGTCGCGCCAAAGATGGCCGAAGTTAAAGAAGAAAACCCCGGGGCATTTGCCATGGCAGCATATCAAAGCGTTTCAGAAATACATTGGCTAGAAGGACTATATTCATTGGGATTGAGGTTAGCAGACGAGCTTCTCGATGGCGTAAAAATCAATACAGAGCATAAAAAAGCCTTGATGGATGCTTTGAATGACATTGAAAAACTTCTAAGAGTTAGTTCCGAGAGCTGGGTTTCCTCATCTATGCATGACGACTATCCAGCCCGTGTTCAACTTGTGAGTAAGATAAAGAATGAGGCCTTTTGGTTCGATCCTTGCACAAGAAAACAAGAGCTAGCGTCTCATCAGGGTCAGTCATCAGCAGGCTTTCAAAGGCTTCTATCGATGAATATGGAAAATTATCAGGAGCAAGAAATGATCGATTTCAGCCACAAAGATTTAAGCGAGAAACTGTCGGAAACGTTAGCAGCTCACGACATACTCCAACCCATATTACAAAGATACATCAACTTACTACACGATGACTTTCATTATCTTGAGCCGGAGCTGTGGCGAACTCGAGCATCAATGGGATATTTTGAGGCTTACCGAAATCTCATGTACTTTACACAATGCCATCCTCAAGCATTGTCGATGATCAATCAAGAATTCCCTGTGCTTTTTGACCGAAAGATCATAAAGGATGAGCATGGTACTTTACATAAAGTTTTTATGCATCTAAAAGAGAGATATGGCTGAGCGAGTAACGTATTTTTTTGGCTGCGTATTTTCGCATAATATTGAGCTTTGGCATCGAATCGCTGATCAAAAATTCCGCGAAGGGCGTTCTTCCTGTCCCGGGAATGATCACGGATCACAATTGTACTTGTTTCTTCAAACACAAAAGAGCACATATAACAATTCATGGGGAAGCATATGTGTTGCTTAACATATTATCGGACGTTCATACTATGTATAGAACTATTTCTGTAAGCATAGGTAATGCGTGGTACGATGTGTTTTTGAGGATTTTATCACCATTAGATAGAAGATCCGCTGACTATTTACTTCCATACTGTTTCACAAAGCTTTAAGTTCAATGTTTATGGCAACTTGACAATCAAACGGCGTGATCCAGCGAAGAATCAATATCAAAAGGCAGTAAAATCGCGGACAAAAAGTGATTACACACAGTCAACATCCATACGGCCCTTAGTTGACTGAAATACGGAAGAGGCGGGTTTTCCCGCGCAAACATGCTGAAGCTTTACGCTTCCCTATCATGGTACAAAGAAGATTATGCGGACCTGTCGAATTCGTACAGAACACAACAGTGATTCCATCTTTCGACTGCTCGAATCCAGTGAAAATACAAAATACGTCAAATTTTATTTGGGTGGTACAAAATGCATCATGTTTTTATACAAAATACTTATTTATTATTATTATACAGATTTGCTTCTCCAACTATGACGTCACTCGACCTTCTTCACCTTCAGTCAGCTTGTCTAAACATACATAATAACATGCTCAGCCTTTGTTACAAAGAATCTCATGAGTCCTTTTGTACTCATTGGGCTTGGAATGTGACATGTCAAGGAATGAGACGTTCATTCGGTGCATACACATCTGAAGCCTCGTTGCGTAAATAACCCCAGCAACTTGGAATACGTTGTTGACCGAGCGCATTTCAGCGTGTCCGTTTCCCGGGATGGCGGACGAAGCTTCGCAATATCATTGGATATTTTGAAACTTCTCCGCGTAAGAGAGTGCACTTTGGCTTGCCAAAGTACGGCGGCAGCGCTGCAAGGTGTATTGCCTGGCGTGCGCTTTGTCCGCTCCGCCCTCATCATTTTCTTCATCGTAGTGCTTAATGCCCGCGGGTTTCCTGCAATCATGGCGTTGAAAGTATCATTTTGAAGAAGATCACAACTTTTCGAGATTGCGGGCTGCCCATGCCGGAAAACAAATTCATTCTTTCGAATATAATATGGATATTCTCTATGCTTCTTGCTTGTTGATTGAGCAAGGCAAACTTGCGCCTTGCACTGTACCTCAAGGCAGATGTCGCCCTTTTCACTCGTCTTTGGCAGACGAAAACCCATTGATTTCAAGCATTCTTTTTACGCCAAGTATCTCGACGTCGTGGTTTTCAAGCGTTGGTATTCTCGGGTCGTCCATCAACATCTTATCGCTAGCAAAGGAAAAAAATAGCAGACTTACCCCGACGGCGATGAAAAGAGATTTAAGCTGGGAGAAAAACGACTATCGAAAAAATCTCTCTGATCTGAGCCTTGAAGGCGTATTGCATTAAATTTACTCCAAGCAGTTTAAAGTGTTTAATAATATATTACCGATAAGCTCCGCAAAGAAATATATAACACATAATCAAACGCCGAAATATATTACATAGGTTTAGGACCAACGCCCATCACATAGTGGTGAGGTTGACATGATGTTTCGTCGGCATTTACCTAGTAGCATACATTTATTCACTTTCTTGGCATTTTTGGCACACAGAACGACTGCTGATGGGTGGTTCCATTGGTCAATTGATCGAACAAAGATTTCCCCCCTTTTTTCTTTTTTTATAGTGCAATTTGATTGAATGTTCAATTTGCACGTGCCTTTCGACACGTATGCACATGCCCTCTGCTTATCGCGCTTTTCATGTGGGTTAATTTCGTCCCGCTTTTCGTACCACAGAGAATTAGTGAACGTCCTCTCGTCTCGCCACCAGGAGGATCCGGGACCCCCCTGGCAACAAACGGTGATTTCCTGAACCTCCCCATGGATGGGTACTGGTCCTGGTCCACCACCTTGCGGCGGCCGTCGATAGGGTCGGCGCCAAAACAGAAACACGACGAGAGTTTGGAAGGCTCTTGGCTTCCCCCACGACGGGGTACTGGTCCAACCTACCACGAAGAGGTGGCCTTCCGTCGGGTCAGAAAAAGATTTCCATTGTGACCGAAAAAGCTTCATTTTTTCATTTCCACGTCCACTCAGGCACTTGCGGCTGTTTTCATATGGGCTTCAGTGGAGTATATCTGTGCACTTTTCCGATACTGCAGAGAGTGCTCGAATTAGAGGGGAATAGCTTTACATTGAAAATCCCCGACCCGATGCAAGGCCTTCTCTTCGTGGTGGGTCCAGACTTATACCCTACTGCGGGGAGGTTCAGGGGACGCCAATTACTGCTACGGGTGATCCTGGGTTCCCCTGGTGGCGAGACGAGGGCAACGTCAGCCTATGCCGTGGAAGATAAAGCGTGGGATGCAATTTGCCCACAGGAATTGCGCTGAAAAACACGGAGCATGTGAAAGGCATGTGTAAATTGACCCAAATGCACTCTCATAAAAAATATCTTTACAGGGACTGCCGACCTGCCAGACCTCCCATGTACTATGCGCCGCATAAGCTTTTGGTACAATAAAATCACCGAGGTAATCGTACATAGCATGCGTTTCTATCCCTAGTTTGTTCATGCAAACTTTGCCCAACTTGGCGGTCAAACTCAGCTTGATTGTCAAAATAAACGGAGGGTGGTCAAGTGACTGATACAAGCGAACTCACCTGAGTATTTCATGTGAGAAGAGTGACTTGATGAGAATCAGCACTGATTCTGGCACTGCCGACCATGTGTGCCACGAGAAAGACGTCTAATTTTGACCTACAAAGCAAAATGTCACGTGAGTAATTGGTCGACCTACTTGAAGAACTCCAATTCGATGCGATCGATTTCTGATTCGGTAAACTAAAGGACAAACGTTCGTTGTGGTGGTGTGCAGCTCTTAGTTGCTATGGGGAGGGACTTGATACTACTGAGATCAGCAATGCACTACTAAGCCTTGCCCCGGTGTGTGGGTGCGAGTCTCATCAAGGAATTGCTACCCATTGCCCTGGCAAACCTTGCTGCTTTGTTAAATTTTGCGGAAATAATAAAAGCCTCTGACAAAGCGTATAATCGTATCACGCACGACTTTGAAAGCTTAGCAAGGCGATTCCGAAGTGTCGCAATCACCGAAAAAAGCGAAAAAGGGCGGAAAACCAGATAATCTACATTCCATAAGCTTTTTGAGAATTGATCGAACAAAGAACTTATGACAAGTCATGCAAACCTTTTTTTTGAAAGCGCAACAGCACGTGCCGCTCAAGTTTCAATCCCTTTCTCTCCTTTTGAGGGATCGGGAGGCGCACCCAAAAAGGGCCGCCGCTGCGTTTGCAGCAGTTTTTATTATAGGCTTACATTTATAAAAGATATATTTTGCACAAGCCGAAACACGTGTCTCGGTGGCAGGCTTCTGCAGAGATGAAATCGCAGAAGGCGTAGCTCCGGCGCGACGGAGCCATTCATCGTCGAAGAGTTGCAAGGCTTCCCGGAGGAAATCAGGAACTCTCCGCTCAAACCATTGTTTGGCGTCCCCTGGTGGCCGTATGCCATGCTTCATCCGCAGAGCGGCGAAGCGGGGACAGTGGAACAGCATGTGCTCCACGGACTCCTCACAGTCACTTGACCGATAACGTTTGGGTAAGCGTCGGTCGAAGTTGTGTGTTCGAAGCAGATGGGAGGTGAGACCCCCTTTGGTTCCGCTCGCAAAGCTACACAGATGGCACATGTGATCGTGCGGGGCCGACGGCGCCGCAGGTTGAGGTGCGGGCCGCGCTCGCTTGATCCGTGCTTCATCTCGGTGCATCGCCACGACATGCCGGTTCACACTTGCGACCGTTGGACATATCCTCGGGCAGTACGGGCACTTTTGTGGTGCCGTCCGATCACCCGGTGGCGCTGGCGGTGCACGCTGTAGCAGGCGGAGCGCCTCCTGGTGGTCATAGCCGTGCGTTGTGACGAGGTGGTTCACCCCGGTCGAGCGCGAGGCAAGCACCACGGCGCACTCAGGGCACGCGACTGCATCGGTGGTCCGTCCTCGTTTCCGGGACGGTTCGACGGTCGTGGGGGCGGAGGATGCACCCGGGGGTTCCGAGCAGAACCAGCAGGCCTTTGGAACCGACGGGTTCAAGATGCGGTGCAGGTCGCCCCAGTAAGGAGACCAGTTTGTGCGGGCTTGGCTTGCCAAGCAGTCGAGGAGACGAGTACCAGTAAGGTGTTGCGTCTTGGTCGGTTTGATGCCGACCGCTCGTCTTCGATGCGTTTCGCGTGCTTCCAGCTTTGTGGACGCGTCATTCGCTATTTTAGCCTTGGCGATGCTCAGAGCATCCTGGTGCCAGAGGGTATAGCTGGTGCTGCACTCATGTGCTGAGTTCGCAGCTGCATCGGCGAACTCGTTTCTCGGTACCCCGCAGTGTCCGAAGACAAACTGCAGGCGGATCTTAACCCCCCGGCCGGCCAGAGCATTCAGCATCTCGATACACTCCGCAAAGGTGGAGGTTGTCGAGCGTGCTGTATGCCTTCTCAGGGCCATGAGAAGCCTTTTGTTTACTTCGCTTCTTGTGGGATTCAATATCCCACTTCTTATTGAGAACACAATTTCCCAATGTACTGACGAATCTTCCGCAAATTACACATTAGGATCAGCCCCCTATTCTTGGTCTACATGAAAATTGAACCCAGTTATCCATTCAGAGTTGAAACAGAGATTTTCCGCACTAGGTTTACGCGGGGGATTGCATGTGCCGCTATTTCTCCGTGCCGTTTAAGCCGGCCACTGCTCGTTATTTTTTGTGCTTCGTTGTAATTGCCAGGATGATGTCAATATTTATGACGGCATTCACTGTAATAGTTGGTGAATGATTGCGGTGTAACATAAATTTTACAAGTAATTGAAAAATATGACAAATGTAACTTTTGTTTGCTATATAAACAATGCTCTAGCTTATGGGGAAAAGTTTCGTACCGAGTGTACGTTCTAAAGTTTTTTGATTCTGTGTATTACCAATGGAGGTCTTATCTTCATGTAATTATGATAGCATCACCGTTAGTTTGTATAATTCGGGGAGCTTTGTCACCCACGTATCGAAGTTGGGAGAAGCTTTGACGGTCGAGGCAAATCCGTCCAAGATTAAGCGAAAGCTGCCCTACCAAGAGGTCTTGTTGGGAGAAGCAATTTGATTGGAGGGCGACATCTTCCACACTATTCGGCAAATTATCGAGGGAGATGGGACCAACAAATTTGTTGTTGTTTAAATGAAGAATCCGTAGTTCTTCAGGCAGCTTCGACAAATCGATGATGCCCGAGAAGGCATTATGCGACAGGTAGCACACTTCGATGCGCCTCGGGAGGGCCTGAAGTCGGAGCGTCCCGTGCATGCAATTACAGTCAACGTAAACTTCACTAATATTGTGTGGAAGACTTTCAATAGAGAAAGTTCCGTCTATTTGATTCTTTTCACAGTTCAGGTTTTCTAAGCCTCTTGGCAAGCAAGATGTATCAATGGAGCCGCGCATCTCCATGTATGACAGCACAAAGCACTGTAGCTTTGTCGGAAGCCATTCAAAGCCGATCGACCCACCCCTCTGGAATTGGAGATGGCCATCTAATTGAAAGAAATCTGGGTCATATTCCCAATGAATTGATTCCACATGGCCATGTTTGTCTAGACAAACCCCATACCAGCGTTCGATATCTTCGAAGTCACCAGCAAGATTCCTGAAGGCAAGTGTGTCATAAATCCTAGAAACCAATAGCTCCATGCGAACTTGATCCGGAAGTGAATCTTTCTCAAATCGTCCGATTCCCAACAACTCTGCGGCGAAAAAGAATAGCACGTTTCGTTCCACGATTGCACACATTTACCAAATTACAACAGTAAAGCCCAATATTGTACTTAATATCTCCGAATCCATACGGAGGGGGGGGGGGGGGAGACAGTCAGACGGAGGGCCAATACTCGATATGTATTTANGGGGGGGGGGGGGGGGGGTAGACAGTCAGACGGAGGGCCAATACTCGATATGTATTTATTCAAATTCCAGAGAAAAACTTAAAGCTGGAATGCCGCCGAGGTTTCTGTGAGGTGATTTATACCACTGCCTGAGAAAATGTTCGTACTCTGATCTCATTCGTAGTAAACTGTCAAACACAACACAGATCATAACGCAGCACAGTCAATTATTTGTGAGAAGTTAAGCATGGGGTTTTGTATCAACGTTGCTTCCTAACATTTTGCTATATACATACTAGCTAACATTGGAGATGCATTTTTTTCCTTAAACCTTTCCTACATTTGGGAGATCAGGTAAACAAACGTAGGGGTTGTCAGCATAGGGCAATTTTTTACGTTACTAGTCACTTGGTAATGGTGGAGCATGGATAATATTGACAGTGATGCACTTAAAATCGAGTGTTGACCGTTATTATACCTTACTGATGTTGGAGGCAGAAATGGTGCTCACCTTCCATCGACGCGTGCACTTAGCATTCTTTATACTAGAAGGTAACCCGAAGTAAGCTTTCTCTTTCCCATAAGACTATTGCAGTGAACAAGAGGAAAGCATATGCTGACTAATTCCGTTGTGTTTCTTTCGAAGAAAACATCAAGCAGATGTTCCCCTGAAGAGTAAACCTAATAAAAGATGTGAAAATATTTAATTGTCATCCTACGGGTAATAAGTAATCTGGATAGACAATTCCACACTTCATTTTTGAAGTTTAGTTAAATAGACGTGTTTAGTGAGGGACTGTGACTTCACTGACTACCTCGGTAATCACCCGTCACTTTACCATAGGTAGATATTACTTAGATCATATAACTTATGCAAGAGCCGTTATCAGCCTTTGGTCAAATGAAGATCAATGATGAGACTGCATTTACGGGCGACGAGCCGGTTTAGAAGGCCCAAAAAGACTGTCTGGTTATAGTGAAAAGTAATCGTCTGCTGGTACGTCGAGCCGTGTTTACAAGAGAGCTTACTTTACCTCGCGTTATTACGCCCTTCTACGAAAGCGCAGATGTAGAAAAATGAATATAAGCATTTAAGCCATTATGTCGACGTCAGGCTAGAGACCTTTTAAGCCTTCGATTTTAGCAACAAACGACTAAATGAAATGATAAAGGGAATACCTTTGATCTGATTGTTCTAACTGTATGACAGGCGTGCGAATTTACACGTTTATTCCGTCTCTGCAACAACCCTTTCACCCAAGTATACGGCGCTTGCAGCGTGTGCACGCGGATTTATGTCAACAACTTTTCGGTCACGAGCAGCATGGGAAACCGACTTCCTCCCAGTGAAAAAGTGTTGTGTGTTTGGAGCTCCGAATCTGACCAACCCTGCCTTGGGTCAACCGTGTGTGGTATAGTGTGAATGGGCCATGGGGTATCTATACACTAGATTTCTCTAACAGGACCCAGCTTCGCGGAAGGTTTTTATGAAATCCAACTAGCTTAATCCTCAATGTACGCTTGAAGTTAACTTCTCTCCTTGGCTTGTACTACTTTTACAGATCCGCCACCAATTACAACCATTCAAATGCTTTATATGTGCACTGTGTTAGCCATTGCAGCAACTTCCGATGGAGAAGAATCACGAGACAGCATTTTTAACACACTCACGGAAATGGTGTATTACCACATGCCATGGGGGTCCGAAACAGGAAATGAGAAAGAAAGCACCTTGAGCAGTGATGACTCTGGGATTCGTTTGGCAAGTCGCATTCAGACCAGCGGTGGCATCGAAGATCCTCATGTGACTATCAAGCTCCGAAAATCCAAGAAACTTTTCATTCCACTCTGGCCAGCGCTTGGTGTGGTTGTTATCGCAGTCATTGTATTCGCAATATACCGGAGGCGATCGAGAAGGAACCATGCAAAATCGCGCGTGGCTATATATCAGAGAGTGTAGCCTATATTTGAAAAGAATTCAGCCCTTCGACGGGTCTGTGAACCCACGATCACTATACGTTTAGTATTGCATTCTTATGTAAAGTGGATATGTTGTTTTAGATGTTCGATGAGTATGTATTTTTCATTTCTTTAGTTATCTTTTTGCCCTGTCTGGAACGCAACTGCTTTAGAGCCAAGACTTTCTCCCAGTGCGATTCGCCGGAAAAGGCCCTTTTTATTAGATCTTCGTCAGTCCAGTGGCAATGATCTTACAAAAGATCATTTTACAGCCTTGCTTCTTGCACTCACCATATTGGCGCTTCTTCTGCTTGATTCGGGCATTTTTCACTTAAATTACAACTAGTGCTTATGCATTCGATTATTTAAAATATTTTAAAAACAAATAAGCACATCAATCCCAGGCTAAATTATGCGGTCACCTTCCAAATACACAATGGGAGCATAAAATTTTCCTTGCATTGCACTTTGACTGTGCGAATTCCATTCCTTGTACCACTGGTCGGAACTGACATTGACCGTCATCATTCAGGCAAAGAACACTCTACAGTATACATGTATGATTTGTCGTATTCAGATGGAGTCTTCGAATCTGTCTGGATACTTGAATCTTGTTGGATTTATCGACCCTTGTCAGGTGTATCCCAGTCAAGAGTGTACGTGGAACGGCATTATCAATGAGATCGGTTTGATAAGGGCACTCATTTCTCTCTCATCTCGCACGGTTCCGCCGCAACTCCAATTCCTTACACTTGTGCGGGGCCTGATGAGCGAAACGCTTTAACTGCAGAGCCTCCCAATATCCATTTTGCTGGTACACCTCAACGACAGGTCCTTCAATGTCTGACGGAATGGACGGTCACCTCCTTCTGGTGGGTTAGATTAGTACCCCGTCTTGGGGGAAGCCAGGCGCCTTCCGTCGTTGTTTTGTTTTCCCTTTTCTTCGCTAAACCGATTATCTGCCGACATAGGAATTCACCTTGCGCCGGAAAGTAGTAATCACACTTTACGGGGTTCAAGTAAACAACACATCTTTTTCCCGGAGGCTTGTTTTGCTACAACCACCACTTATGTCTAAAATTGGTTTTCAACCTTTAAATCACCTGCATTGGCAACTTCCTCATCATACGTTAGTTGAACATATTGAGTCAGCGAATCACCACGATTTACGCTTTTTTTGAGATTTTACAGCCACTTCGAATATTGTTCACGAGGGCTACCAAAAAACCAATCGAGTGCGTAACATCGGGCCACCCAGTGTATGGGAAGGATCCATAAATTAGCCGATTCGACGTCTCGTTATTCGTCCGATGCCCGAAAAGGACTGTCGTTTTCAGCTGCTGTCATTTTGAAAACTACCTTCATTTCTAGATCTCCTAGCACAATACAGTGACCTTCAGATCGCACCCATTTTGGTTTCGTCATTGCAAGGCGTCATGCTTCCATTTTCACAGCATGGGCTTTCCTTCGAAAAGTGTTTTTCTGCATCATGCCCCATGTAATATCTGAAGCTAAAAGCAGTCTACGACAAAAGTAAGTTTAAAGTTTCCTCAAAACATGTTTATAAAAAGGATACTTGCAAAATTTTATCGTTCGAATCGACCATTCAAGCCTATCACGACAAACCCTCATGGAGCTTCTCATCGGTAAAATTGCGGACAGCGCCAAAATCACCTTGCACCCGGACGACAAGGCTAGCGATGCCTTTAAGTGAATCAGTGTTAAGTTTGACGCGTCATAATGACTGACCTCAGTCGACTGGAATCTATTGATGATTGAAGGATCACTCGACTTAGAATTTCTCCGCTCCAGTAGAGCGGAATTTGATATCTTATGAAACACTTTCATCGGAACACTCAACCTTACGCGGCTTCCTGACTCCCTCCGCACGTTGAACTCTGCAATGAACAATTTTATATAGGCATAACAATGTTGCATTTGCGACTGACCCTTTCGCTCGATCCTCCAAATGCCACGGACAACTTCCGTATGCAGGACTATTGCATGCATCGGCCCATTGGTGTTTTGGATGCATCGCAGCTGTGGAAATTTCGAAAATATCTCGCATGACGCGCAAGCAACGACGTAAAGGATGTTTGCCGGTGGACTGACTTTGAATGCGGTCCCGATAGGATAGTGTTTCGTATTAACTAGGATGCAATAGTCCTGAAGGCAGGAAACCTCCACTGGAGGCCCAGCACGACGCAAGTCGCTCAGATATGGAACACGCCTTTTCAGTACACGAACCTCGACACTCGCAAGCTCCCATGAGCGCTTCGAAAATGCCATCCCCTTCAGTGCAGACTTGGTGGGCCAATTGACCTTCGATCCCTCCCGGCAAATCTTGAGCAGCTTGTGTTGCATGGAAGCGCCTTGGAAGGTACAGTCCACTTGACGTCACTCCCTCTGAGAATGGAGTCGTTAGTAGTCACCAGTAGTGAAAGCCTCGAGGTCATTGTGCGCGACGATACACTTCCATCCACATTACGATTGGCAGCTTTCTATTATACTCAGCGGAAGCACAGTTTCACGAGTTCAACTCGAAAAAGATCGACCAGCGTGTGCACATACGCCATTACTATCACTTACGTCCCTGTCATGCGATATAGCGAATCCCGTCTGAGATAGTTGAATGATCAAGTAGGAATATCGACCATGAGAGTTTATGTGTTTCGTATTACGCAAGATGGTGTCGTTTCGATATTACCAGGTGAAGCTTCCCCTTGGAGGTGGAGCCCATGGCCGTCAGGCGCAAAATGGTATGTGTACTCCATTGCAGAGAACATGTGCAAAGATTGGGAGAGACCCATGTTGGGACCATTCCAATCGCGTCTGCCTGGACAGACAGGAATTTCCCCGACACAGAATAACCCTCAGGGACGCTCGTGAAGCCCTTCGTACCCGATGTGCATCGTCAATACTCCCACGAAGAAAGGCCCGGACGCCTCCGCCAGAGAGGTACGATGGAGGTCGACAGAAATTGCATGCATGTGTTTCGTCCCTCTCGTCGTTTGTCCATGCGGTCTATCTCGCCAATAGTACATTATCCCTAGGCGGAAAAGCTATTTGCGCTGCAGTCTCACCGTCGTTTCATTTCAAAAGAAGAAGTGACGCTGTGTACGTAACTCTGCACTACCGACCCCCCCCCCCCCCCCCCCCCCCCCCCCCCATCTCCCAAAAATGATCGAGAGCGCATCCGAACGTGGCGCTCACGTTTCAATCCCTGGTTTCAGTCTCTTCTCAAAGGATCGGGAGGCGCATCCAATAAGGGATGCCACTACGTTTGCTGCAGTTCTTATAAAAGGTTTACAGTTGTAAAAGATAAATTTTGCACAAGATAAAACTCGTGCCTCGGCTGAAGGGAGGCGGTCACAGAAGGCAGTTCTCCGGTGCGACAATCTGAGGTTTCATCAAGGAGTTGTAAGGCGTCGAAAGGGAACCCAGGGACTCTGCGCTCGAACAATTGCTTGGGCTCCCCTGGTGACCAGATGGCATGCTTTATCCGCAAGGGGAGAAACGCGGGCAGTGGAACAGGAGGTGCTCCACAGACTATTCGCAGTCGTTGGACCGATGAAGCGAAGTGATGTGTGCGGAGAAGATGTGCTACACTTATGGCATGATTGTTTTTTGCCGGGTGGTGACTCTCAAAGCATGTAAACCCAATGAGGTGTAACGCATGAGCGATTCGTATAGCGGGTTCATGATCAAGAACGAGCACGTTTCCATCGCCAGCGTGCCACATACGTGTATGCTATATTCATGTCGTTCATGTGGCACGTGATGTGGGCATCGTTGAATGGACACGAATGGGGTTTGGAAATACAATATGTACCAGTCTGAATGTGGAATGCAGATGTGACAGGCGAAGCAACCCAATCCAGCTAAATGTACTGATTAGGCTGATCCAGAAAAAAAATGGAAACTCCATATCGCATTGAATGTAGTGTTTGGGTTCTCTAGAGATATTTTGTGCTATTTCCGTCTTTCTATGACGCCGTATTCAAGTGACTGTGTACTCAAAGTTCTAAATGCCTTGCAAGAGGACGTTTCCAATCCACATAGATTTAGTCTTTGTGGCGTTTTCATATGGCCTCATGTGTCTGTCTTTTGTAAAAATCATTCAAAATGTTCAAAACAATCCTTCTTGTGTGTGCGGACGACACCATCGGCAGAGTCGACACATCGACACTTTCACAGCAAAGCCTTATGGAGCTTTTCATCTTTGGACTCAGTAACTTCGAAGATATCTGTGGAAGTCGGGAGAATCCAACAGGGGTGTGCACATGGAACGGCGTCACATGCAATGCTGATTCTGAGGTAGAGACGTTTGCGCGGCCATATGTCGGAGCAGATGGGACTGGGACAGTCGACTTCAAATATCTCCCGTGTAGCATGACGCGTCTCAATATGCCTGGAAATGCCCTCGTAGGTACAATCGAGCTTAGAGATCTCCCAAAGTGCATGAACTACCTCATGCTCGATAGTAATACTCTGAGTGGAACTGTGAATCTTGATGACCTGCCTGCGTTGATACAACATGTGATTCTCGGAGAAAACAAGTTTACCGGAGACATCTCTCTGAAACGCCTCCCAAAATGGCTTCACGAATTACTCCTCTATCGTAACTCGTTTGAGGGGAGCATCTGCCTAACTACTCTACCGCCAGCCCTCGAATCCCTCCACCTCGATTGCAATAGATTTGTGGGTTCGCTAGACCTCACACGACTACCCCAAAGCCTCGAAACTCTTCTGCTCGACAATAACATGTTTTCCGGCGAAATAGACGTGGGCCATCTGCCCGCGAGTTTAGTGCACTTTAGTATCCGAAATAACAGGCTATGTGGAACAGTCCGCACACCGCCTGGAGTGTTTTGCAGACCGAGATATGCTCGGTCAGACCGTGTGTTTGACGGAAACCCGGACCTCATCATCGACCCTCAATAGGAAGACACAATGGCTGAGACAATACAATGCATATCATATGACTTGAATACAATCGATACAAAATGAAAGTGATGGGCAATACAAATGTCTTTTTTCTTCCTATTCAGTTGATAATCAAAAGAGTTTCTTTCGTATTCGAAATACAAATGATGAAAAACATGGGGATGTCATGGTCATTTCCTGAAGTTCCACAGTGAGAGCATTGCTTCCTTCAAAAAGACAGTCCACTATCCCATTCTCACTCCAGCAGAAAACTTCAGGTGCAGTGCGTACGGTGACACAAGCCCTATGTGTTTTTTCGAATACGCGCCATTCAAGATTGTATGTTTCAGCAAAGCCTGATGAAAATTTTCCCATTCGGCTCAGTAACTTCAAAGATATTTGCCATATGCGAGATGATCACCGGGAGGTGTGCACGTGGACGTCGAGTACAATGACGACGGATTCGTGGAGAGCTTTAAATGGGAATATAAATACGAAAATAGCACTGGAACAATCGACTATAAGTTTATCCCATGCAGTATGAAAGGCCTAAATAGGCCTGGAAGCACCCTCGGTGCTAACTGGGCGAAAAGATACATATCCATGATAATTTGGACGAGTACTCCGTTTTTTGGCAAGCCAAGAACCTTTAACACTTTGATGTACTATATCTGTTATGCCACCTACCGAACAGATGATCACTTAAGCGTGGTTAGTACGGACAGGTATCATTTATCTGTGGAGGTCTCTGAAACTCGTTTTTCGCGAAGACGAAGAGAACATCCATTCATTCTCTGACGAACCACGGAATAAAATGAGCCCACAAGAACTGAAAAACGAAAAAAACAGAGCGCGCGCGCATACGTACCGAAAGACACGTGCGAATAGATTTATTATTATTATTTTAGAGAAAGACATAACGGATTAGCAAATTCATAAAACGGCGTACCAAATTGTCAGTCAAATTCCACTTGCTTTTTTCGAAACAGTAACGTCAAAACGTACGCTGTTCCATCGGAATTCCATTCCGCAGTGATGGCGATAGTGCGTGCGTGGCCAACCGTGGAGACTGGAGCCTATGTGTTGTTTGCGGTTTTCTTTTTTTTAAATGGAAATGTTCCAAATCATGTTTGTCGCCTGCGCAGACGACGCCATTGGCAGATTCGACAGATCGATGCTTTCGCAACAAAGCCTTATGGAGCTTTTTGTATTTGGGCTCGATAATGTCGACAGGATCTGTGGAAGCCGAGATGACCCCAGAGAAGTATGTACATGGAAAGGCGTCACATGCAATGATGATGGGGAAGTGGAGGCTTTTGATTGGTCAATGACATGGAGAGATGGGACTGGCACACTCGAATTCAATTTTCTTCCACGCAGTATGAAGGATCTCCGTATGCACGCAAATGCCCTTAGTGGGACAATCGAACTCGCTGGTCTCCCAGAGAATATGAAAGGACTGAACCTTTCTCACAATGCCCTTAGTGGGACTTTGGATCTTGATGACCTCCCTAGTTCGATGGAACACCTAAGGCTCAGCGACAACAAATTTACAGCTCCTTGATGATCCATCAGATTGTCGCACCGGAGAACTGCCTTCTGTGACCGCCTCCCTGAAGAAGTCTTCAGCCGAGGCACGAGTTTTATCTTGTGCAAAATTTATCTTTTCCAATTGTAAACCTTTTATAAAAACTGCGGCGAACGCAGTGGCCACCCTTATTGGGTGGCCTCCCGATCCCTTAAGAAGAGAGCCAGGGATTGACACTTGAGCGGCACGTGCTGATGCGCTCTCACACACACACACACACAAATTTACAGGAGAAATTTCCCTAACACACCTGCCAAAGTGCCTTCAAGAATTATGGTTAGATGGAAACCAGCTTAACGGCACAATCACTCTAACGTCACTCCCACGAACGTTAAGCCTCCTTCACGTCATTCATAATATCTTTGAGGGATCACTGAACTTCACACTACTTCCCGAAAGTCTCAACGCACTTTTACTCAGAAATAATTCGTTTTCTGGCGAAATTGACGTGAGCCATCTCCCTGCTGGATTACGGTACCTTGATGTTCGATACAACAGGCTATGTGGAACCGTGCGCACGCCGCCTGGAGTTTTTTGCCATGATGATTATGGTGCTGAAATTGTCCGCATGTTTGACGGAAACGCAGATATCACAGTGGAAGACCCGTAAGAATTACGTGAAGCTTGAAAAGAGAAGAAGCGATACACATACGTTCAAGAGAAGAATACAGTCGATATAAAGAAAAAGTGACACATTTGGAGAGGTCGACAGGCAGCAGAATCTGTTCTTATCTTCGTGTTTTTCAAGCATTCCTTTTCTACGCGTCATGAATGGATAGTGGCAAACGAGGGCATCAAAAGAGCGCTGGAGAGATATCGCGTTGCTTTGATGGTATCCGATGGTTAATGGGTCGTACGAGCGAAAGCAAAGGTGTCCTCCTGTTCGTTCGACGGAAACACGGAGTTCTCACCGTGGAAGATCCGTAAGAACGAGATAGATCTTGAGAAGTGAAGAAGTGATACACACCTCAGTCTACTATCTCTGTATGGCGCCGATCCTATTGATGGCCACTCTGAGAAGTGGTTGGGACGGACTACTACCCTTGATTTGGGGTAGTAGACTGACGTCAAAAATTGCGCTTATAAAAAAAATTGGTTCACAGGAACGCTCCACTCGATGTCAGTCAATCAACAGGTCGTGAAGCTCACCATGTGCGCGAATGCCTTTGCAGAGGGTATCCGTGAGGGTTCTGGGTTGGACAACGCAGAACTCGAGGAATTCGTCGAAACACCTTTACAACGTCCAGTCGATACATCGGACAGCGTTCAGCGGGCGTACCGTTTGGTTTCTTCTTCTTCATTGCCATATTCCACGAATTTCGTCAGAATGTCCATCGAGCAATGCCCTTGGACAACCATTGAGGGCCACGCCATTGACTCGGCTCCGATCACTCCCGAAAAAATGAAACGCTTCAAAAGCGAAAAGGGCAATGTGAAATCTGCCGCTTCTCGAGACGTGTGGATGATGGTCCTTCTGCATGGTTGTGTCTTGCGTGGAGATGTGCATCCATCTGTGGAGCGACTTCATCCGTGCCGGTCGGTTTCGTACTCGGGAAGCGTCGTTTGGACTGCAACTGTCATTGGACCCGATGCCTTTTCTGCTGGTATTGGACGCTCTGCACAATCCACGTTTACCTCTTCCACTACATTCGCCTACAGCTTTTTGACTGAACAATACGACGCGGCACGTTGCAAAGCCAGTGTGACACTTTTCAGAGAAGTGTCAGACATGAAAAGAATGCGTGTTTTCCATCTTTCCCATCGCTCACATCTGGGCGATAGTCGTCATGTGGTTCCTTTTCGCTTCCGTACAGCCTTTCCAGATCACGTTGTGACGTCACACCTCCCGCCCGCGACATATTGGCTTGCTTGCCACACAGTCGGTGTGTATGACCAAAACATCGAACGACCTCCATCTGCCGACCCCACACCGCATTCCCAACGTGACATATGTGTTGTATTTTCCGTTTCTCAGTATTCGTAGATTCAAGATTTATGGTCAACGAGCTTAAGACTAACCCGACGAAAGGACACCTCTCCGTGGTGGGTTGGACCAGTACCCCAGTGTTTTGGGAAGCCAAGAACCTTTGTAAACCCCTCGTCGTGTTTCTGTCATGGCGCCGACCCTATTGATGGCCATCGCAAGGTGGTGCGTCAGGACCAGTACCCACCCCTTGGGGAGGTTCGCGAAACCGCCAAATTACTTCCAAGGGGAGAATCTCCTTGGTGGCGAGACGAGGGAAGAAATCTACTAATCCTCTGTTGTTTTCAATCCGCGGGATGACATTAGCCCACATGAATAACGCAAAAAGCAGAGAGCATGCGCATACGTGTCGAAAGGCACGTGCAATTTTCAAATTGCGCTATTAAAAAAAAACAAAAAAAAAACGAGCTTGAGGTAACCATCACTCTCACATCGCTCCCACCAACGTTAAGAAATCTATCTCTATCTATCGTTTTACCAGCAAACAGGCCGCCGGGGAAAGAGGACAACCAGCGTTTTACCGGCAAACAGGCCGCCGGGGAAAGAGGACAACCAGCGTTTTACCGGCAAACAGGCCGCCGGGGAAAGAGGACAACCAGCGTTTTACCGGCAAACAGGCCGCCGGGGAAAGAGGACAACCAGCGTTTTACCGGCAAACAGGCCGCCGGGGAAAGAGGACAACCAGCGTTTTACCGGCAAACAGGCCGCCGGGGAAAGAGGACAACCAGCGTTTTACCGGCAAACAGGCCGCCGGGGAAAGAGGACAACCAGCGTTTTACCGGCAAACAGGCCGCCGGGGAAAGAGGACAACCAGCGTTTTACCGGCAAACAGGCCGCCGGGGAAAGAGGACAACCAGCGTTTTACCGGCAAACAGGCCGCCGGGGAAAGAGGACAACCAGCGTTTTACCGGCAAACAGGCCGCCGGGGAAAGAGGACAACCAGCGTTTTACCGGCAAACAGGCCGCCGGGGAAAGAGGACAACCAGCGTTTTACCGGCAAACAGGCCGCCGGGGAAAGAGGACAACCAGCGTTTTACCGGCAAACAGGCCGCCGGGGAAAGAGGACAACCAGCGTTTTACCGGCAAACAGGCCGCCGGGGAAAGAGGACAACCAGCGTTTTACCGGCAAACAGGCCGCCGGGGAAAGAGGACAACCAGCGTTTTACCGGCAAACAGGCCGCCGGGGAAAGAGGACAACCAGCGTTTTACCGGCAAACAGGCCGCCGGGGAAAGAGGACAACCAGCGTTTTACCGGCAAACAGGCCGCCGGGGAAAGAGGACAACCAGCGTTTTACCGGCAAACAGGCCGCCGGGGAAAGAGGACAACCAGCGTTTTACCGGCAAACAGGCCGCCGGGGAAAGAGGACAACCAGCGTTTTACCGGCAAACAGGCCGCCGGGGAAAGAGGACAACCAGCGTTTTACCGGCAAACAGGCCGCCGGGGAAAGAGGACAACCAGCGTTTTACCGGCAAACAGGCCGCCGGGGAAAGAGGACAACCAGCGTTTTACCGGCAAACAGGCCGCCGGGGAAAGAGGACAACCAGCGTTTTACCGGCAAACAGGCCGCCGGGGAAAGAGGACAACCAGCGTTTTACCGGCAAACAGGCCGCCGGGGAAAGAGGACAACCAGCGTTTTACCGGCAAACAGGCCGCCGGGGAAAGAGGACAACCAGCGTTTTACCGGCAAACAGGCCGCCGGGGAAAGAGGACAACCAGCGTTTTACCGGCAAACAGGCCGCCGGGGAAAGAGGACAACCAGCGTTTTACCGGCAAACAGGCCGCCGGGGAAAGAGGACAACCAGCGTTTTACCGGCAAACAGGCCGCCGGGGAAAGAGGACAACCAGCGTTTTACCGGCAAACAGGCCGCCGGGGAAAGAGGACAACCAGCGTTTTACCGGCAAACAGGCCGCCGGGGAAAGAGGACAACCAGCGTTTTACCGGCAAACAGGCCGCCGGGGAAAGAGGACAACCAGCGTTTTACCGGCAAACAGGCCGCCGGGGAAAGAGGACAACCAGCGTTTTACCGGCAAACAGGCCGCCGGGGAAAGAGGACAACCAGCGTTTTACCGGCAAACAGGCCGCCGGGGAAAGAGGACAACCAGCGTTTTACCGGCAAACAGGCCGCCGGGGAAAGAGGACAACCAGCGTTTTACCGGCAAACAGGCCGCCGGGGAAAGAGGACAACCAGCGTTTTACCGGCAAACAGGCCGCCGGGGAAAGAGGACAACCAGCGTTTTACCGGCAAACAGGCCGCCGGGGAAAGAGGACAACCAGCGTTTTACCGGCAAACAGGCCGCCGGGGAAAGAGGACAACCAGCGTTTTACCGGCAAACAGGCCGCCGGGGAAAGAGGACAACCAGCGTTTTACCGGCAAACAGGCCGCCGGGGAAAGAGGACAACCAGCGTTTTACCGGCAAACAGGCCGCCGGGGAAAGAGGACAACCAGCGTTTTACCGGCAAACAGGCCGCCGGGGAAAGAGGACAACCAGCGTTTTACCGGCAAACAGGCCGCCGGGGAAAGAGGACAACCAGCGTTTTACCGGCAAACAGGCCGCCGGGGAAAGAGGACAACCAGCGTTTTACCGGCAAACAGGCCGCCGGGGAAAGAGGACAACCAGCGTTTTACCGGCAAACAGGCCGCCGGGGAAAGAGGACAACCAGCGTTTTACCGGCAAACAGGCCGCCGGGGAAAGAGGACAACCAGCGTTTTACCGGCAAACAGGCCGCCGGGGAAAGAGGACAACCAGCGTTTTACCGGCAAACAGGCCGCCGGGGAAAGAGGACAACCAGCGTTTTACCGGCAAACAGGCCGCCGGGGAAAGAGGACAACCAGCGTTTTACCGGCAAACAGGCCGCCGGGGAAAGAGGACAACCAGCGTTTTACCGGCAAACAGGCCGCCGGGGAAAGAGGACAACCAGCGTTTTACCGGCAAACAGGCCGCCGGGGAAAGAGGACAACCAGCGTTTTACCGGCAAACAGGCCGCCGGGGAAAGAGGACAACCAGCGTTTTACCGGCAAACAGGCCGCCGGGGAAAGAGGACAACCAGCGTTTTACCGGCAAACAGGCCGCCGGGGAAAGAGGACAACCAGCGTTTTACCGGCAAACAGGCCGCCGGGGAAAGAGGACAACCAGCGTTTTACCGGCAAACAGGCCGCCGGGGAAAGAGGACAACCAGCGTTTTACCGGCAAACAGGCCGCCGGGGAAAGAGGACAACCAGCGTTTTACCGGCAAACAGGCCGCCGGGGAAAGAGGACAACCAGCGTTTTACCGGCAAACAGGCCGCCGGGGAAAGAGGACAACCAGCGTTTTACCGGCAAACAGGCCGCCGGGGAAAGAGGACAACCAGCGTTTTACCGGCAAACAGGCCGCCGGGGAAAGAGGACAACCAGCGTTTTACCGGCAAACAGGCCGCCGGGGAAAGAGGACAACCAGCGTTTTACCGGCAAACAGGCCGCCGGGGAAAGAGGACAACCAGCGTTTTACCGGCAAACAGGCCGCCGGGGAAAGAGGACAACCAGCGTTTTACCGGCAAACAGGCCGCCGGGGAAAGAGGACAACCAGCGTTTTACCGGCAAACAGGCCGCCGGGGAAAGAGGACAACCAGCGTTTTACCGGCAAACAGGCCGCCGGGGAAAGAGGACAACCAGCGTTTTACCGGCAAACAGGCCGCCGGGGAAAGAGGACAACCAGCGTTTTACCGGCAAACAGGCCGCCGGGGAAAGAGGACAACCAGCGTTTTACCGGCAAACAGGCCGCCGGGGAAAGAGGACAACCAGCGTTTTACCGGCAAACAGGCCGCCGGGGAAAGAGGACAACC